>CAIGRF010339578.1:11730-55338 GCA_903798235.1 Fraxinus ornus
CCCCCCCCCCCCCCCCCCCCACACACACACACACACAACAAAAAAAATAAAAAAATTGGCCTCAAACAATGGTGACATAACTTTTCAACCAAGAGGGGGGAGATAAATTTGTCAATATTATTCTGATAAAAACTTGATTGCTTTCTCGTACGGGTAAACATCTCACATCGAATAAATATACAACATAAAAACACATTTAACAAGGTTGATCATTTAAACTCAAACAAGCACAATGATTCACGAATGACACAATCAAATTGTTTCACCATTTTGCGGGACATGTACAACAGATAATGGCTTGGATGGTCGCATCCAGTAAGAGTTTGATATTCTGCTTTACAAGTAGAACAATGCAATGTCTGAGGAGCAATTCTGAATTCTTACGAAGAACCTTGCTGTAACAACTCTAAAAAGTAATTAACAGTGTGAATTTCAAACATTACCTTCAATTGAATGTCTGTTAGAATGTCAACCTAGAAACTTATCCTATTAAATTCTTTAATTTATGTTGCAAGTTACATCTCCATACAGTGATAACTGATAACCGATAGCTGTAACAAGTTTGACATACAAAAGGTGTTTGGAAACGAGTAAAATTCTCGCTCAAGAAGCAAAAGTTTTGAGGTAATCAAATTCAACGACAAATGTTCGTATCTCCATTGGAGCAAGTTCTACAACCAGCTTTACAGGATCAACAACTCCTCCTTTCACTACAGTGAGTTCTTCCGGAGTGCCTTCAACTTTCCAGTCTAGCCTCTTCTTCTCCAACTTTCTTCTTTCTTGGTTGGCTGACAAATTCATTTCTGTGACCTTGGTAATCTGGAAAAAATGATATGGCAGAAAAATGAAATTAAACACATATATTGGGTCATGGATGATTTTTATTTATTTTTTCTTTTTATAGGGGATCAGATCTTTCTTGAAAATATGAAAAGCTTGGGTTCAACCACTATTCTAGCATAACTTCCTAATGAAACAGCAAGGTCTAAAATGCTACTAATACCTTCTTGTCAGGGAAGAGCTTTTTCAGTTCCACACTAGTCACCACTGAGTAACCTTCATCCTCTTCCACCTGTGCACACATCAAACACACGTGAAACAGCGAAATTGGCATTACATACTAACTAAAACTTGACCAAATAACAAGACTCTGTATATCAAAAGTTAGGATGTGGAACACCTACACATAATACCAGGCAAACTAGAGCTTACAATCTCAACAATGCCAATCCTAGGGTTCAGAAGGAGGTACACGAACAACCAAAAATAAGAATGCTGGAGTGTTCATTTCACCTAGGGCATCTGACGCGTAGGGAGAACAATAATTTTTTACTGAAACCAACTAATTATTATTCTAGGCCATGCCACTTACTAATGTAGAGAAAAGGAAAACAAACTAGAAGGTAAAATCAGGGAAAAAAGAAAACAAGGAACTCATATTGTTATTGGTTGCCCAAGAAAAATTTTTGTTTACAGAAATCAGAAGAAGAAAATGAAGAAAATAGCTGGATTTACTGATTAAGAAATAGAGATCCTTGTTAATTTACATGCTATGTTTATAGAATAGAAATAGCTAGGCGGTATTTATTTATTTGGATTCTACCTGTTAGGATTTGATTGTATTGCTGCATATTATTAATCTTTCCTTTTCTAGCTCCTGGACTAGCCATAAGAGCATGTCTAACCTCAAACGTTTACTTATAAGTAATTAAGTTTTAAAATTAATAATTTTTTTAATTGATCAAAGTCACATATGTTACATATTGATGTAGGACGGTCCTATTATAAATAGAACAAAAGTTCATTATTTATAATAAGATTTATAGTTGTAATAGGTTTATTTTTATTTTTTATTCTTACGTCTTGTTTAGATTATCATTTCTTTTCTTTATTGATTAAAATAAGATTTGTAATTTCTTTTAGATTAGGATTTTATTTTAGCTTCCTTATATTAATAAGATTAGGCCCTTATGATCCTCATTTTTTGCAGAATACATTTTTCTCTTTCTTCTTTTTAACCACATTTTTCAATAAAATAATATTATATGCAAATCCAAAATTTTTCTTTATTTTTTAACCACACATTCTCCATCAATCTATTATCTCCAAATGCATTCTACACAAAAAATGATGCTCAAACAGGCTCTAGGAAATAATTTTGCCTATATATAGAAAGGCTTTGTACACTTTTTCAAAAATCAATTCAACTAATTCAATACTATAAAATTATTCTCTACATAAAGTCTAATTTTTTAACTTTATTCTTGTTTCAAAAATTCCAATTCCACTTCCACACCACCTATTTTTCTAGTAAGATAATAGTTACTTTCAAAATAAGCAACTTTTTTAGTTAAAAAGTAACATAAACACGATTAACCACAAATAAGTAATTTTACCTTTTATGCTTAGCCAAACATGCTCTAATTTTGTAGCTCATTCCTAGAAATAAGAAATATTCCAGTTCCATTGCTTAATAAAAAAAATTTAAGTCACAATAAAACAATCTCAGCATCATGCAGGAACTGAGTGTGCTGTTACACATCTACTATTAAAATAATAATGGCAAGTAAAAAAATTTACATGATCTCTGATTAAAAGCTGAAAGGCATGAGCATATAAAACTTCCTGTATTCTAATATTTTCTTCCGTACATTTTGTTCCCTTCTCAACTTTGTGAGATTATAATTTCATTTAGTTCAAATGTCCACCAGTCTGAATAAATACAGATCTTCCAGCAATCATTAAATTTATGGAGCTCAAAGCATTCACAAGTAACATTCTTAGGAGAATATAATAGGAAACTGATGCTTTCAAGGTTTCTATAGAAAATCATCTCAAGAGAGGAAAGACGGGTTCAAATTCTTAAGTAGTTTTCTGTGGTCAGCACAGTTGGTCTTCTGTGGTCAGTATTTCAGTACATCAACCATTTAATCTGAATGGGATGAATGAATATTTGATCTTTTTTTGAATTCGAAATGATAATTAAAAGTTTCCCAAGCACCAAAAAGAAGATAAGCAAAAGAAAGGATAAGACCTCGTATAAGTGAGCCAACCGAAGAAGAACTTTGCCACTTTCAAGTTCCTGCATTTACCAAGAACAAAGTCTAATATGAAAAGGCAAACAGTTTAAAGATCACTATAACCAGAATTTCAGCCACATGTACCTGAAGCGTAATCACTGCAATGTTGTTGGGCAAAGTATAGGACAGATCGATACCTGAAAACGTAGTTATGTGGGAACCCATCCACTTATTTATCTCCTGTAAAAAGCGAATCAATTTCCCTCATTTGGATAATAAACAATCTCACCTCTTCAGAAAATGAAGCGAATCAATTTGAATGTAATGAGATAATACCCAATCTCACCTCTTCAGAAAATGCAAGTAGAAGTGGAGAATAAACCTCTTGTCCAAATGTACGGCGCCACTTGGCCCCTTCACCTCGAGGATCAATTCTCATAAACAATTTCCCTTGAATCTGAAAGGAGAATTTTAAATAATAGAAATTGGAAGAAAACAGTTCACAGTGTATTGGAGAGATCATCTAAATATATTGTAAGTCGAGAGAATTCACTGTGTATATAAATTGGAGAAACGATTCCTATATATACAAAGATTAGGAAGCTATTTAAGGTAAATGTACAAATTAGGAAAACCTAAAATTCACACTAATTAGTATCTTAATACAACCTTTAACACTCCCCCTCAAGTTGGAGCATAGATATTAATCATGCCCAACTTGTTACAAAGATAATCAACTCGAACCCCATTTAGAGCTTTAGTGAAGATATCCCCTAATTGTTCTCCAGTCTTCACATACCCGGTAGAGATCAAACCTTTCTGAATTTTCTCGCGAACAAAATGACAATCAATTTCAATATGTTTAGTTCGCTCATGAAACACGGGGTTAGATGCAATATGAAGGGCAGCTTGGTTATCACACCACAATTTTACTGGTACTGAAACTTTAAGGCCTATTTCAGTCAAGAGCTGATATATCCACATTATCTCACACACAGACTGTGCCATAGCCCTATATTCTGCCTCTGCACTTGATCTTGACACAACGTTCTGCTTCTTACTCTTCCATGAGACCAAATTTCCTCCAACGAAAACACAATAACCTGAAGTGGATCTTCTATCTACTTTGGATCCTGCCCAATCCGCATCTGAAAAGCATTCAATACGAGTATGCCCATGATTTGCATACAAGATACCTCGTCCGGGTGCTCCTTTCAAGTAGCACAAAATTTGTTCTAGCGCTGCCCAATGATGAACTGTTGGGGATGACATAAACTGGCTAACAACACTGACCGAATATGCAATATCTGGACGGGTCACCGTAAGATAGTTTAGTTTTCCAACCAACCTTCTATATCTCTCAGGGTCTTCAAATTGTTCTCCATCCCCTGTAAGATGTATGTTTGGAGTCATTGGAGCACTACAAGGTTTCGCCCCCAATTTCCCTGTTTCAGTTAATAGGTCAAGGACATACTTTCTCTGAGATAAGAAGATCCCCTTTTTACTCCTTGTGACTTCAACACCCAAGAAATACTTTAGCATCCCTAAATCCTTCGTGTGAAACTGAGTATGAAGGAAAGACTTAAGAGACGATATACCTGCAGTATCACTTCCAGTAATGACAATGTCATCCACATACACAACTAAAAGAATGATACCATCTGCCGATCGTTTGTAGAACACAGAGTGGTCAGACTTGCTTTTCATCATACCAAATTCTTCAACAGCCTGACTAAATTTTCCAAACCAAGCACGAGGACTCTGTTTCAAACCATATAGAGACTTTCGAAGACGACAAACTCGCCCAGACTCCCCCTGAGCAACAAAACCAGGAGGTTGCTCCATATATACTTCCTCCTGAAGATCACCATGAAGAAAAGCATTCTTAATATCGAGTTGATGCAACGGCCAATGATGAGTAGCTGCCAGAGAAATAAACAACCGAACAGAAGTCAATTTAGCAACAGGAGAAAAAGTGTCAGAATAGTCCACTCCATATGTTTGAGCATATCCCTTAGCTACAAGACGGGCTTTCAGGCGAGCAACTGACCCATCCGGATTTACCTTAACTGTGAATACCCAGCGGCACCCAATAGCCCGTTTCCCTGAAGGCAAATCGACCAAGTTCCAAGTACCATTATCATCCAAAGCATTCATTTCCTCTATCATTGCATGATACCAACCAGGATGAGAAATGGCTTCATGAACAGTTTTAGGAATAGAGATAGAATCAAGAGACGCAACAAAAGAACAAGAAGAAGACGACAAACCGTTATAAGAAACAAACGAAGAAATAGGATAAGTACATTGACGCTTACCTTTGCGTAATGCAATAGGAAGATCATCGCTCAGGACCGGATCCGATGACGAAGGAGCTGGTGCAGGACATGAATCAGGAGGTTTATGCCTGGAGTATACTTGAATAATAGGAGGCCGGACAGGAGCAGGGTCAGAGACAGGTTGAGAGGATGTGATAGAATAGACTAACAAATCATCATCCTCCAACTGAGGCGGAGATGGAGGAGATTGAAAATAGGGTGTATCTTCCATGAATGTAACATCAATTGAGACAAGATATTTGTTAAGACTAGGACAATAACATCTATAACCTTTTTGGAGACGAGAATAACCAAGGAAGACACACTTCAGGGATTTGGGATCTAATTTGGTTACATGCGGTCGAACGTCCCGAACGAAACAAGTGCTACCAAATATCTTAGGGTTAACAGGAAATAATGACTTATTGGGAAACAAGGCCCTGTGGGGGATCTCACCATGAAGGACAGATGAGGGCATGCGATTAATCAGAAAACATGCTGTAGAAATCGCATCGGCCCAAAAATGTTTAGAAACATTCATCTGAAACAATAGGGCTCGTGCGGTTTCAAGAAGGTAAGACGTTCTTTCTCTCAGCCACTCCATTTTGAGATGGAGTATCAACACAAGATGTTTCGTGGAGTATGCCATTCTGAACTATAAAAGTTTGAAATAAAGTTGACGTATATTCTTTGGCATTATCACTTTGCAAATTACGGACCGAAACATTAAATTGATTTCGAATCTCAGCACAAAACGCACAAAAAATAGAGAATAACTCGGAACGACTCTTCATTAAATATAACCAGGTTACACGAGAATAATCATCCACAAAAGTAACAAAATACTTAAATCCTGGTTTAGACACAATAGGACACGGACCCCAAACATCAGAATGAACTAATTCGAAAGGAACACTAGCACGTTTATTGACTCTTGGACTCGAACTAAGACGATGGTGTTTTGCAAACTGACACGACTCACAATCTAATGAAGACACCGTACTGAACTGTGGACAAAGTTTCTTGAGCAAAGGAAGAGATGGATGACCCAACCTACAATGTGCCTCAAAGGGAGATGCTACACCAGAGCAAGCAACAGAATTCGCTATTGGCGTGTCCAAAATGTAGAGGCCTCCAGACTCATGTCCTTTACCAATAATCTTCTTCGTCATAAGATCCTGAAATAAACAATGATCAGGGAAGAATGAGATGCAACACTTAAGATTGCGAGTAAGCTGGCTTACAGAAATCAAATTAAAGGATAACTTAGGTAAATGTAAGACAGACGACAGAGAAAGTAAAGGGGTAGGAGTAATTGTGCCAGACCCAACAACACAAGATGGTGACCCATCGGCTAACGTAACTGTAGAAGCGGAAGCATGTGACTTAAAAGTAGAAAATAGATCAGGATTACCTGTCATATGATCTGTGGCACCAGAATCTATGACCCATTTGGAGGACGAGGAAATAAGACACGCATTTGGTTTACCTGAATCAGCAATAGCAGTGACAGAAGGAGGTGAAGACTTCAGTGAGTCTCGATACTGTGAGAACTTGGCAAATTCATCTGCAGATATAAGGACTGACTTTTCAGACGTCTCATTAGCGGTTGCAACATGGGCCGAGGGAGCTTTTTGATTCCTGTATTGAAGCTTTCTGCAATCACGCTTCATATGTCCTGGTTTGTGACAGTAATGACACACAATTCCTCCAGAATCTTGTGTTCGAGCTTCAAACCCATGCGAGCCCCCTCCTTTGTTTCCACTCTGACGGGTTGATCTCCCAGGCTCATAATGATTATGTCGACTGACCAAAGCCCCACTAATTTGGGCAGGTGGAGTACCTTCAGTGCGGAGTACTCGACTAAATACGTCTTGTAAAGAGGAGATCTCAGAACCAGAGAGAACCTGTGACTTAGCAGTCTCAAATTCAGAGGAAAGACCAGCAAGAAAACTCATGACTGCCATTTGTTCTCGTTGGCGTTGCTGAACTTTTACATCCGGGCTGAAAGGCATTAACATATTGAGCTCCTCATAAGTTTTCTTAAACTCCATAAAATAATTCATAAGGGACTTATCTTGTTTCTCTGCACGGTAAAACGCTTTGCACACCTCAAACATGCGGGACAGGTTCCCTTTACCCGAATACAGAAAATCCAAATAATCCATCAACTCTTTAACGTATTCACAGTGATTGATCAAGCCAATTACCTCGCTATCAATGGAATTTCGTATTTGCAGGAATAAACGAGCATCCTCTCTAAGCCACGTCTGCTTTGAATCATCTTTGGGGGGATCCTCAGTCAAATGAGTATCTTTGTTAATACTCCGTAGATAAAGTTGAACAGTCTTGCTCCAATCCAAATAATTCAAGCCATTTAACTTATGATCCGTGATTTTAGACATTACTGGAATGACATCAGACACAATTAAATTCTTTTGCTCGTCGGCCATAGAAATAGATCTCAAGATAATAATAGCCCACCCTCAAGTCCAACAAGGAAATTAGGCCCAATCACCCAAAACTGATCCAATTAACCAAGAAAATGGCCCAACACGTAAATTAGGCCCAATTATCCAATAAATAGCATGAGCCTAAATTCCAGGCCCAATCAAAACCTACTGCAACCCAATCAACAAACCAACCTAAATTCCAGGCCAAATTCCAGGCCCAATCAAAACCTCCAACAAACCAATTCAGACGACGATGCAGTTCAGGCTCCAAATTGAAGAGGGCAGACGACGACGCAGTCCAAGTTCCAAATTGAAGAGGTCAGACGACGACTGCTCCGACCAATTTCACCGGATGGTGCGAACTGACCAATTCAGACTGCAATTGCTCAAAATCCGGCACCACAATGGAGCTCACCCACCAGAATCGAGCTCACCAGACACGGCGATCTCTTCAGACCAAACGGCGAACTCTGCGAACGGCGACAGGAACCCACGATGCCACTGCGAACCCTACGCACGGCGACGGGAACCCACGATGCCACTACCCAAGTTCCAAACGGCGACGGGAACCCTACGAATATGGTCACATGTTCGAAATCTAGAACCCTAATTGCTCTGATACCATGTAAGTCGAGAGAATTCACTGTGTATATTAATTGGAGAAACGATTCCTATATATACAAAGATTAGGAAGCTATTTAAGGTAAATGTACAAATTAGGAAAACCTAAAATTCACGCTAATTAGTATCTTAATACAACTTTTAACATATATCTTTGAATTTCAACTGAACACAAATAAGACTTCTCATATTTCTTGAGGTGGTAATTTTCTCATGGTTAAGATAAGGTTAATGGTCAACAGAATTTGAGCAAGAAAGTTTTAAATAGTATAAGCATGTTTTGACACGAGAAATTAAGAAAATAAAGTTCGGGTCAGAATTGAAGTAATCAGGCGAATAAATTTAAAAGGTGAACCTTGGGACATAGCAATTAACATTCCTATAATTGGGAGGAAAACAAAACTTAGAAAAAGATGATTAAGTTGAAACTCACTATTGAGGAAATTTAGACGGGTTGAAACAAAGAATGCAAGGAAAACCATTGACAAACCTAAGGGCCTGCTTGAGAGTTTTATTTTTCACTAGGTTTGTATATATATATATATGTATCGTCTTTTCTAATGATATAATGAGAGAAGAATATTTTCCAATCTTTCTTTAATTACATGGTATTTGAGCCCTCAACCGAAGTTCTGGTTAGCAATTTTTTATTGGGCTTCTACACGAAAGCTCAATTCTTGGTTTTGGGACTCACCCGCGAATCACTTCATCTAGGTAGCCGTTAGTTTTCTGTGGAGTCTGTGTCGGCAACTGTTGGGCGCGAACCTCTCTCTGTGTGTCTCCGAGTCTGTGCCGCCGTTCACTTTTGTCGGCATCTTCATAAAATCAGCAGATTCCGACGTGCTCAGAGTTGGGAACCTCTCGTTTCGCGGCGTTGGTGACTGGATTAGTTCGCGAGCGTCTATTGAGGAACTTTGAGGTTATCTGTTGAGGAATTTTTGAGGCGGTCGAAGGTGGACTGCTCCAGTGGGTGATTTGGGCAATTGGCTGTGGTGATTGAATTTCTGCGGTGAAATCCGTGGAGAAGACAACGTGAAATTGGGTTGGGCTGTTCACTTTAGACATTTTCTCTTCTTAGGCAGTGAGAATCAATTGTTTTGGGCTGTGATTGCTCTGGGTTTTATTTTGGCCTGTAAGGTGTACTGGGCTCGTGATTTACTGGGCTCATATTTGGTGTGGTTTAATGAGGCTCACTATTATTTGGTTATTGAGCTTGTTGGGCCTTCTTGTGTTTGCTGCCTTATATCTCTGTTTCGAAGTTATGGCTGAAAAGAAATCCATTGTTGCGTCGATATGGTACCTGTGACGTCCAAAATCACGGACCATAAACTTAATGGCTCGAATTATTTGGATTGGAGCAAGACCGTTCGACTTTATCTACGAAGTATTGACAAAGATACTCATTTGACTGACGATCCTCCTACAGATGATTCAAAGCATACGTGGCTTAGAGAGGATGCTCGTTTATTCCTGCAAATTCGAAATTCCATTGATGGCGAGGTAATTGGCTCGATCAATCACTGTGAGTTTGTTAAAGAGTTGATGGATTATTTGGATTTCTTGTATTCTGGTAAAGGGAACTTTTCTCGTATGTTTGAGGTGTGCAAAGCGTTTTACCGTGCAGAAAAACAAGATAAGTCTCTTACGAATTATTTCATGAAATTTAAGAAGACTTATGAGGAGCTTAATATGTTACTGCCTTTTAGCCCTGATATAAAGGTTCAACAACGCCAATGAGAGCAAATAGCTGTCATGAGTTTTCTTACTAGCCTTTCCTCCGATTTTGAGACTGCTAAGTCACAAATTCTTTCGGTTCTGAAATCTCATCTTTACAAGAAATATTTAGTAGAGTACTCCGCACTGAAGGTACTCCACCTGTTCAAAACAATCAGTCGAAATAATAATTATGAGCCTGGGAGATCAACCAATCAAAGTGAAAACAAATGAGGAGGCTCGCAAGGGTTTGAAACTCAAACACAAGTTTCTGGAAGAATTGTGTATTATTACTATCACAAGCTAGGACATACGAAGCGTGATTGTAGAAAGCTCCAGTATAAGAATCAGAAAGCTTACTCGGCCCATGTTGCGTTCACTAATGAGACTTCTTCTCTCTGCAGATGTATTTGCCAAGTTCTCACAGTATCAAGAATCACTAAAGTCTTATTCTCCCTCTATCACCGCTATTGCTGATTCAGGTAAACCAAATATGTGTCTTATTTCCTCATCCTCCGAATGAATCATTGATTCTGGTGTCACAGATCATATGACAGGTAATTCTGGACTCTCTTCTACTTTTTAGTCACACACTTCCACTTCTAACGTTACTTTAGCCATGAGTATCTTGTGTTCGTGGGTCTGACACAATTACTCCTATCCCTCTGCTTCCTCTGTCATCTGTCTTACATTTACCTAATTTATCCTTTGCATCTCATTTTTTCCTGATCATTGCTTATTTCAGGATCTTATGACGAAGAAGATTATTGGTAAAGGACATGAGTCTGGAGGCCTCTACATTCTTGACACACTAATACCTAAATCTGTTGCTTACTCTGGAGTAACATCTCCCTTCGAGGTACATTGTAGATTGGGTCATCCATCTCTTCCTTTGCTCAAGAAGCTTTGTCCACAGTTTAGTTAGGTGTCTTCATTAGATTGTGAGTCGTATCAGTTTGCAAAACACCGTCTTAGTTCGAGTCCTATAATCAATAAACGTGCTAGTGTTCCTTTCAAATTAGTTCATTCTGATATTTGGGGTCCTTGTCCTATTTTTTCTAAACCTGGATTTAAGTATTTTGTTACTTTTGTGGATGATTATTCTCGTGTCACTTGGGTTATATTTAATGAAAAGTCGTTCAAAATTTCTCTTTTTTGTGCATTTTGTGCTGAGATTAAAACTCAATTAAATGTTTCGATCCATACTTTGCGAAGTGATAATGCCAAAGAATATAGGTCCGCTTTATTTCAATCTTATATGATTCAGAATGGCATGTTTCATGAAACTTCTCGGGTTGATACTACATCTCAAAATGGAGTGGCAGAAAGAAAGAACAGACATCTTCTTGAAACTGCACGAGCCCAATTATTTCAAATGAATGTTCCCAAACCTTTTTGGGCCGACGCAGTTTCTACAGTATGTTTTCTAATTAATCGTATGTCATCATATGGTCTTCATTGTGAGATCCCTTACGAAATCCTTTTTCCAAATAAGTCATTGTTTCCTGTTGAACCTAAGATATTTGGTAGCACTTGTTTTGTTCGAGATGTTCGTCCGCATGTAACCAAATTAGATCCTAAGTCTTTAAAGTGTATCTTCCTTGGTTATTCTCGTCTTCAAAAAGGTTTAGATGTTATTGTCCTAATCTTAACAAATATCTTGTCTCAGTTGATGTTACCTTCATGGAAGACACTATGTTTCATCTTCTCATCTTCCCGCTCATCCGGGGGAGGATGATGATTTGTTAGTCTATTCTATCACATCCTCTGGACCTGTCTCGAAAGGTTGGTTAGAAAAGCTAAATTATCTTACGGTGACTCATCCAGATATTGCATATTCTGTCAGTGTTAGTCAGTTTATGTCATTCCCAACAGTTCATCATTGGGCAGCACTAGAATAGATTTTGTACAACTTGAAAGGAGCACCCGGACGAGATATCTTGAATGCAAATCATGGGCACACTGGTATTGAATGTTTTTCAGATTTAGCTTGGGCTGATTCCAAAGTGGATAGAAGATCCACATCAGATTATTATGTTTTTGTTGGAGGAAATCTGGTCTTATGGAAGAGTAAGAAGCAGAACGTTGTGTTAAGATCGAGTGCAGAAGCAGAATATATGGCTATGACACAGTCTTTGTGTGAGATAATGTGGATATGTCAGCTATTGACTGAAATGTCTTAAAATTTCAGTACCAGCAAAATTGTGGTGTGATAATCAAGCTGTCCTTCATATTACATCTAATCCTGTGTTTCATGAGCGAACTAAGCATATTGAAATTGATTGTCATTTTGTTCGCGAGAAAATTCAACAAAGTTTGATTTTTATAGGGTATATGAAGACTGGAGAACAATTAGGGGATATCTTTACGAAAGTTTTAAATGGGGTTCGGATTGATTATCTTCGTAACAAGTTGGGCATGATTAAATATCTATGCTCCAACTTGAGGAGGAGTGTTGTAAATTATAATTAGTTGTTTATAGCTAGCTAATTAGCTTAATTCTAGATTTCTTTTTTACATACTTTCCTAAGATAGTTTTCTTGGTTTTGTATATATATTTGTATCGTCTTTTCCAATGATATAATGAGAAAAGAATATTTTCCCATCTTTCTTTAATTACAAAAATAAAGTTCGAGTCAGAATTGAAGTAATCATGCGAATAAATTTAAAAGGTGAACCTTGGGACATATCAATTAACATTCCTATAACTGGGAGGAAAACAAAACTTAGAGAAAAAGATGATTAAGTTGAAACTCACTTTTGAGGAAATTTAGACGGGTTGAAACAGAGAATGCAAGGAAAACCATTGACAAACCTGAGGGCCAGCTCGGGAGTTTTATTTTTCACTGGGTTTGACCAATTTTGGATGGTACTGTTTATGAGGGGTTGAAAAAATCGGTGCTTACTAGTTTTTTTGGGCACCGATTTGAATAGTTAAAAAACCACCCAAAACAAGTGTAGTGTAATTTTGACCGGTTATCTTAACCAACCAAATCGACGGATTTTGGCTGTTTCTCATGTTCTCTTTTAGTTTTACCCTTTATAAAATAATTATTTCTAACCAAAACTGTCAGAACCAGTGCATAAAAAACTCCCAAACAAAGGTTGGACAGTTTTAAAAATCCCTATTAAAATCACTCAAAATCAATCCGCTCATAAATATTTAAAAAACACTCATAACTCGTACACCGAAACTCCTAAGCAGCCCTAAGGGGTTCAAGTTGAAATTATTACCATGATTTTGCATTTGTATAGATTGCTTGAATAATATAATTACCGTTAGACCCTTGCAATTGTCAAGAACACAGACTTCTTCATTAAGTGCCTCCCCTACACCTCTTGCATCATCATTAAGCAGCCTCCTATACAACAGTGAGGAATGTAATCACATATGCATATGACACAAGCACACCCGATTTTTCGATACTGCGAAAAACTTGAAGAAAGACGTGGAGATGATAACAGCCAACCTATGAAGCATCAGCTCTATTTGGCCATCCACCAGACTTGACCCACCAACTGCACGGTCCACCAACACAGAAACTTCCATACTTTCATCCTCCATATAGATACCAAGATTTATCTACAAAAAAATAAATAAATAAACAAGAATTATGACTGATAGACAGAAGAATGCTACTTATTTACTACTTCTAGAGGCACCAGTTCCCGAATACTTTTCATATGACAATTGCTGTACTTTCAAATGAATCATACAGCAGCACTGAACAGTTAAAAGATCACTAAACATACACAACTAATTTGAAAGGTTCAGTTTATATTGACATACGGGGTAATAATTGCCTGCAATTGGTTGGTGTATTTCCAAGTCCCAGTCAGATCTATGGTCTCGGATCTGCAAGAAAGAATCAGATAACCAATTGATAAAGATAAATTTCCTAGATCAAGTCAAAATTTTCTCTCCTACTTTGTTTCTTTTACTTTCTTCTGTAGGGACTATTAGAAGAAAAACTAAAGATGCTCAGCAAAATGAGTGTCAAAACCAAAATAACGTATTAACCCATTTCATGAATCACACCCATTAATTATAACTTTCCTTAAAATCACATCCATTAATTAGAAGTATACCCTTTTAATGAAATCACGCCCATTTGAGTCCGTATAGAAAGTCTTATTTGTACTCAAGGATGTTATAATCTGAGCCGTTATTTCTTTTCCAAATCCATCATCCACAGGTATAGGTCCAATCTGTAATAAAAAAGACATCCGAACATCAAAATTACATCAGTGAAACATTAAACATCATTCTGATGAGCGTGATCTAAGTAATCAGTACAGGTAAAAACTTACAGTAAATTCAACTTCAGCATGTTCCTTTTCCTTGTATACCCTGGTTACCTGCATATATGTTGTGATAGCTGCTATAATGAAAAGAATAAAGACCAAGAGTGAAACAGTCTGCTGAAGTAGGTATAGCTATCAAAATTAAATTTAAAGAAAGGCTGCGGAAGAAAGTATTTCCAGGATTACACAGCAACATGTAAACTGTTGTGCAAACATGAACGGTAAAATTGAAAAGAAGAATAATAAGATTGATTCACAGAAATTTAAGTGATTCAGCAACGTGCCTACGTCCAATGTACAGCGCAAATAATCTATTAACTTCGAATAGGATTACAATGGGTTGTTGATATAGAACTATAATACCAAATTACCCTTACAATACCGTACCGTACCACAGCCCCCAACTTATCTACCATAACCTAATGGGCTAGTTGATTCTGCTACGGGTCAGGTTTATCGGCCCCGCTCCATCAACTAGCCCCCATATACAAAAATATGAGCCACCTAATCAACATTAACTAAATTACACATGCTTCTAATGTAAAAAAATCTAAGTTCTCTAAAGTAGAGTGATAAAATAGGCTGAGTGGAGGAATAGGGAAAATGGTGCGGCATGAAAATTCAAAGTAATAATTACAGAACTGTATTTTTCTTCGAACAAGCACCTGATGTAACCATGTATTAAGCTGATGGTGTACTTCATCCAATATTGGGCCGCTTAAAACAGTCAAAGGAACCTGGCAGTAAGAGATATACCCATTAAACTTCATGAACCAAATATAAACATTTAAAGAAATGTGAAACTTGGAAACAAATAGTTCCTGGGTAAACGACAGGGTACAATGACAAAAAATAAGCAAATTTCTTACCTTGCCTTCAGGTTTAATAGGGAATGTACCATTCGGGCGGAAGACATAAGCCCCGGATGCCTTCAGCATGTTCACAAAAATTTCAAATAGTTACCAATAATGTAATGAACGTCTAAACATAAACGAGTGAAGTAATAAATTTGGCCTACAAAATAACCAAGAAAAGAGAAAACATAAAAGGCATTAACAGTTTCTTGAAGAAAAAGAATACCTGGAAAACTCTATCAGTACCGTTATAGCCAGAGTAATAACTATATGACTGTTCAGCATAAGCTGCAATCTTCATGGGGAATCAGAAAACAAATTCATCAGCATTATGTGCCAAAAAAGAAAAAGAAAAGCCGTGGTACTCATTTACTTCACCAGTACACTCTTGTTGACTTTCTCGTAAAGGTTTGTACAAGTAAAACAATTTAATTTTTTTCACCAGAACAGACACCAAGAACAATGTCCAAAGCAAAATGCAAATGTAATTTTTTCAGAAAATTTTGTCAAGTAATATGTACATTTTATCCTGATTTTGGTGAAGAGAACTTTAAGGAGGAAAAAGATGGAAGATTAAATTTTGGGTGTTCAATTAAATCAAAGCTTCAGCAAAATAACTTACTGAGTTTCTTTTGTTTATGTAACGAGTGAGCTTTCCTTCATCTACAGTATAAAGTAGCTTCAAATTTCCTTGGCCAACTTCAAAAGTATTATTGATATTTTCTTCTGGAGTAAATTGCGTTGAGATGATTGAGCTTGATTCTGATCATAAATTCCAGGAGAAAAAGAATTATACTATTTGTATAGACAAAGCTGACGTCTTCACTTATACATAAAGCACATAATTTTAGTTACTCTACAAAACCACATACCTGTCTTTTTAGCACTTGAGACAACATAAGTGCTGAAACCAAGAGGAGGCACAGTCGCTGAAAAGGCAAGCCAATATCTTGCTAAGCTACTGGCTGATCTATGCAAATGTGCTTTGACATGATAGTTTCTTGTGCATAAAGAGGCATTGGACAAAGGAAGAAGCTGGGATTCAATCTCTTTTCCAGCAGAATCAAGAACAATCAAACTCTCAGAAGAAACCTGTAGCAAATATAACCAATTACTTGTACACAATTCCACAGGGAGTCTAAGGATAATAGATAATCTAAAGGAGTAAACATCAATTACATGGTATCAAATCATTGATATTCACAGCATATAATACAAAATACAAATCATTAATATTTGTAGCATACAATACAAAATATGAACCTGCAGAGAGGTCATTCCCCTGGAAAAGGGTTTGGCAAAGTAAATTACCTCCAATGGTGGCTTTTTTACTGTGGACGGTTGTGAGGGGGCAGGTGTTAACGGCGAATAATCTTCGAAGAAAGGGTTGTTATATTACGGAGTAGTACTATATGTGTAAGAGACGGAGAGACGATCGATCACTTGTTCATTCATTGTGACGGTGTTCGTTGGATGTGGAATGATATTCTGGCTTCACAACATATGANATGGGCATGGAAGAGAAAGTTTCGGGACAAGCAAAGCAAGCTTGTTTGGGAGCTCATTCCAAGATGCTTCGTTTGGTGTGTGCGGAGAGAAAGAAACGGGCGTTGCTTTGAAAATCAAACACGGACGACGGAGCAGTTTAGAGAATTTTTTTACTTTACTTTGTATAGTTGGTTTAAGGCAGCAACTATTAGTCCGATAAAAGGGTTGCCTAATTTTTTTATCATTTCTATCATGTTTAAACTGATAATGCACTCCTTGTGTATTATTTTTGGCTATGATTTATAAAATTATACGATTACCTATCAAAAAAAATACAAAATATGAACAACTAGATTCCTAAAAGATTAAATGTTTTTTCTCAATATATGATATTTTTGACAATCTAAGTATGTTGACAGAAAACATCTAGAAACAAGACAACTTCTTAACTCAATATCCCCGCTGTAAAGCAATGAATGTAGTGTAGTTTATTTTTTAAAGGAATCAACTAAATCTACAAATCGTTTTCATTTTTACACAACAAATAGGTGAATATTAATCATCATATCATCAAATACAACAGTTAATGTTCTGAAACATGGAAACTCTTTTGAAACGTCATATATTAACTTCTGTTGGAAATGTATGAAATCTTTACAAAGATGAAGGAATAGGCTAGAGTACTCACGGGAATTCGGATGACCTCCTTTCTTTTCCATCCAAGAGCATTATAAGCAATTATGATCTGATATATAGAATAGAAAACTTAAAAGAAACCATTAAAAGGTCATATCTAAAGAAAGAAGGAAAAAACACATGAAAAAGAATATTGTTTCACAATAGCAAATTAAAGTAAACACGAGAAATAGAAATATATGTTACCAAGCTTTTCTCATCAGTCAAATTAGCCTCCGATGGAGGACAATAGCTTATGTTAAGCAGAGGACACTGAAGCAAAATGAAATAAACACATCAGGGTGCAGTAAATTATTCTAATCGTAAGTCACAAAAAAAGGATAAATATAACAGTGCTGTGGAACAACTCAATACTTTTGAGATGGTCCTTGTTGGATAGTGAAAACTTACATACCACCAATCCAATCATTCAAACTAAAATCGAGTATGCCTATGACACAAACTACATAATTAGCATTTTCCTCGAAATTTTTACAACCAGACAACTACTCCATTCAAGCTCAGTGCAATAAAGCAGTAAATTATGTAGCGTTCTATCACAAATATCGCGGTAATTATTGAATCACATATTAGATGAGGTATAATCCACCAAAACTGCAGATGCCAATGAACTAGAATGGCATGATTCTTCAACTACGGAACTCAGCAATATCAGAAGGCAGTTCAATTAAAACAGAACTCAGTTCCAAGTTGAGAATGTATTGCCTGCTGAAACTCGGGGACTGAATCTTCATAAGTCATATTCACTCTCAAGCCTGTTAGCAGAGCCAGTGATGATGCAACCACTTTCTCAGCCTGCAGAAATTCAAACTAAACCGTAAGGATTTCAGTTATTTATACTGAAGGCATGAATAAGTACTGTATGTCTCACTGATACAATATGGTATCATTCTCCACGGACTGAGAGCAAAAGACAAAAGATAACATATGTTCACTGCACCTGGAAAATTTCCAACCTAAATTAACATGTACCTCCTTATACCCTATTGAAAGTCGCAGTGCATAATCAGAAGCCACATGCTGCCTTTCGGTACCACTAACTGCATCATGATGCTGAACAATTGCCAAAGCATCAGCAAGTGCATCTGTGCTTGGTCCTGAACTATCCCTGCCTTTAAAGAACTCTAATTGCCTCGCTGCCTAAATTTCATAACACAAGAAACAACATGATTTTGTAAAGACGCTATACCTCACCACAACTTATGTGTTAAATGTGCACATCTGCTTTTAAGTATACGGGACCACTTACTAAAAAGTAACCACTCATCTCTCTGACATATCTTTTTAATGCCGGTCTACTGGTAAAGTACCCCGTCCAGTATGCATTCTCACGGTCTGCATACCTGGAATGTAGTACTAGTTCATACCGAAGCGATAATTTGAGTTACTGCAGACAAATTTTCAAGAAAAACACTCACGGGAAAAAGTCACCAGTTTTGAGAGGCCACTGCTCATTTGCTGCATGTTTTGCATCTGTGTAAATGGAAGGTGTCGAATATAGAGCATTAACACGCCCATCCTGAGAGCAAGTGAAAGGGATTAATAAGGAATGCGTTAAAGATATAATTCAGAAAAACAATCACAGAGAGAGATAGCAAGAGACAGAGCAGTAGATGTCAAATTTATTAAGGAAAGACAATAAAGATGTATACCATGTTAACATAGTGAATAAACTTGTCCATCTGCCTAAACCATGAAGCTGCATATTGATAGCGAAAATCTGTTCCCATAGTCCACATTATATGATTTGTCCTGGTTACATTGGCCTGAAATGGGGAAAGGTAACAGTTGTAAACCAAGCACCAAAAAGTACAAAGTACCCATATGCATCACTTAAAATTGACTATCTTGTTTTCTTCCAGAATGTCACTGAGAGAGGAGATCTGGGGTGGGTGGGTTTGATGGTAATGCAATCACAAAATTTCAGCACACGAGTACCATCAAGAACTAAAACAATAAAACACAGTACCTGTAGTAAAGCAGCTGCCACAAAATCATTCACTCGTTCTTCAACATTATAATCAAAGAGCAGATCATCATCCTAGATTCAACATTTGGATTACAAAACATTCCGGAATGGAGAATTCAATATTACTGCAATTTTTTTTCAAAAGATAACCTGAATGGGAGGGGAAACATCATTTATTTCAAATGTGAAACCATCAGGTGGATCATAATGTATGGGGAATATCCCTGTGAATATCTGGGTAAAATTAAAAAAGAATGTCAGACGTTTATTCTTAAATCTTCAAGACTAAGCGAAACTGCATGAGCTGTGGAAGTGATTGGCTGAAACATTTCAGTGTGACGAGAATAAAATAGGACTTCTTGAACAGGTCTAATAAACTAGAGAGGCAATATTCAAGAATTTGCAATTGATCAACCTGGGACGATGAACTGAGGGACCTGGAACCCCGCCAAATAACCTCAAGAGCCTTCTCATCTTTGCGTTTAGCTCTATCTTGGTAATCAATGCGTGCAAAATAGAGCGAGTCAAATCCCAGCTGCAACATGATAATAGCGCAATGGGATCAGAACTGCTTTACTAATAAATGGAGCAACAATGAGACGTGAAAAGTTTACAAAATCATAAAGTCTTTGCAACCAGGCACTTGTCTAAATCAATATTCCTTTTAAGAGAATTATATGTGCTCCATTGGAGATAGAAATTACTAAGATATCCATGGACTCTTAACATTGAGCGAAGAGAAATGCAATTGAGAATGCTGGAAGAATGGATACCTCCGCACCGAGCAAATAAGCCTGAACAGCTGAATGTCCAAAAGGATCAATCTGCCAACCAACTCTTGGTTTCTGGCCAAACTCACGTTCTATAAAACGATGACCAAGAGTGGTCTGGTCAATCAAGTCAATGTAATGGGTGGTGGCCTCATCATGCATACACATTCCTCCATTTCTAACCTCGAAAGAGAAATTATATGATAAATTAGAGAAAGACATGTTGCAGAGCCAAAATAGGAAAATGATAAAAAGAATAAGTCATAAGTAGGGTTGTCAACGGATACATCAGGATATGAATTTAGGGTCTCCGTCTGATAATTCGAACAAGATCCGAATCCGATAATCCGCTAACCAAATTGAGCAAATATGGATATAGGTCAATAGTCAATCCGATCTGATAACAATCTGATCCGATTAGTTATAATAATATAATATATTTTATATGTTATCGCATAATTTATTACATATAATTATTTTCATTTTGAAACTTTTAACTTTTAACATATCAAATTCTAATATAACATTAATATATGTTATAACGGATCGGATATCCAATAACATAACAAATCGGATATGGATTTGACCATCAAATATTCATTGAATCATCGGATCGAATTCAGGAATTATTTTTGTCGATATCCGATCCATTGACAGCCCTAGTGACATACATGAATTCAAGCTGACCAGAGTTAACAAGCTCCTTGACTTTGGTCTTCAGCGTCTCACTCTGCTGCCTCCACCACCTTTGGAAAAATGCCTGAGCAAATTTATTGCACTCTTAATTAGCAGCGCGAATGAAAATTACATATTACAACTAGCAGTGGAGTCACTTACTGAACACGCATCAGTTTTAGGCATTAATTATCATTAGTAAGAGAAAAGGAAAGTGAAAGATCTTGCAATCTCAACATAGCTAATTATTATTAATAAGAAAAAATAACGAAGTGAAAGAACTTGCCATCTCAACATAAATGAACTTCCTGTTATTGTCATCTAATAGTGCTGCGATTACAGAATCCAAGACGTTCTGAACACAAGCTCCCTGGGTAATAACAAGTAAATAATTAATCGGGGGTAGGAATGCGCGAGGCATAGGAGAAGAAGGAAGGAGAAATACTCGAATGGAATTGTTGGCGCCGACAAAGTACTGATCAACTGTCTTCAACCAGCCAACATCATCGTGAGAGTGAGGGACCAGATGCACGTTGATTATATCTGGTACGATTCCCGAGGTTGTGTTGTATGCTATGTATTTGGGTTCCACACCAGTCAACCATAGTCCGGCTAATATAGCGGCAACGGTGAAGATGAGCTTCCCGATTTGCATTTGCATTTTATTGGACCGATTGAAATGAAAGATGGAGAGAGAGGATCGGTACTCGGGAGAGTTGATGAGGAAGCTGGTCGGTTTAGGTTTAGGTAAAGTGGTTAGATAAAATTTGTATATATCCACAGTAGAACTTTATATTAATTTTAGTTACGATTTTTCTTGAATTTAAATTATATGCATCATACGATTGTTTGGGATAAGTTGCATTTAAAATTTTTGATCTCCTAATACAATTTTTATTAAGTAATTATCTTAATCACAACTATTTAAAGCCTTTGGCTTCTTTTTTCATGAAAATTGTCCATTAAAGTGATAATTTTTTCATCATAGGATCTAGAATTTGTTCCAATTGTTAAAAAAAAAAATTAAAATTACCATACCGAATATAATTCGTTTGGTTTTATTTTGCATGGAAATAATTAATAAAAGTGATAAATTTTTTTACCAAAGTCTAAGAAATTTTCCAATTTCAAAAAAAAAAAAAAAAATACCTGGAAAGTCATTTCCCACCAAATTGGTGGGAATTCATTTTCATCAAAACCAAGAAAAGTGTCACCATGTGAGGCCAACCAAGAAAATCAATTCCAAGGAAAAAAACTGACATCAAACAATGCTAAAGTGGAAGTTGGAATTTATTTTTCATTTTTCATAAAAAATTTTGCACAATCAAACAGGGCCTAAAAGAAATGGAGAAAAAAAAAGGAAAAAAATTTGGCGCATTCAAGACCGTTGGCAAGAATTTTCAGTCATAAGTAACTCAAGAATACAAAAAATTTAACGAATAGGTATAGATTTCTCTAAATGTCGAGTGATTTTGCGTTTTAACTTTTTAATATTTTAAGTTAAGTATTTTATGTGATATTATGTGATTCAAATTAAAGAAAAATCTTGTGGGTAATACCATAGGGTATTATTATGTAGATCTACATAGAAATCAGCCATAAGATTAAATACCTTAAGTGGGAATTGAGAATGGGTATAACCTAAGTAAGAATGAGACGGTCATGTTCTTTGAGAACCGAAGTAGGATAACAATAAAGGTGATGGAGATGTTATAAAAGGTTGAACTGAGCTATCGAATGGAGAAGTGGTGAATGATAGTAAGGATGAATATGATAGCATGTCGGAATTGGAAGTGCTGGTGATTGAGAGAAAGTGGAGTATGCAGTAGGAGAGCTGTAGATTACACGACGAGCTCTTAGTGCTCAAATGAAAGTGGATGACTTGGAGCAACAAATGAAGAACACATTTCATACGAGATGTCATGTCAACAACAATGTATGTAGTATGATTACTAATGAGGTAGTTGTACCAATGTAGCTAGCACTACACTTGTTGAGAAATTGGAATTAACTATGCTAAAACATCATAGGCCTTACAAATTGTAATGGTTGAATGAATATGGAGAGGTTAAGGTGAATAGGCGAGTGTTGGTGAGTTTCTCAATTTGAAGGTATCAAGATGAAGTGGTGTGTGATGTAGTTCCTATGCATGCATGACATATTTTATTAAGGAGGGCATGACAATATAATAGAAATATGATGCATGATGGGTACAAAAATAGGTACAACTTTACTAAAGATTGGAAGTTTATTACTCTTGTGCTGTTAACACTAGCATAAGTTTATGAAAATCAATTCAAATTGAAAAATGAGGAAGAAAAAAGATTGAGAGAAAATGAGAGTGGGATTGATCTTTTACAACAAGAAAGCAAGAGAAAAAAAAAGTGAGGTGGCTAATTGTAAGGAAAAAATAGTAGAACCACAAGAAGCTAAAGAAAAAAAAGTCTTATGAGAGGAGAGAAAAGTCGAAAGTGAGTTTCTTTGCAAAATGGAAGTGAGTCGAAGAGGGCGGTAATTGAGAACCGACCTATGATCTTGTTAGTTTATAAGGCCACTCCTCAACTTTGAGGAATCTAAAACACTCATCCCTAGTTTGGCTACTTATTTGTTGTAGGAATTCGAAGACTTGTTTTCGAAGAACATGCCTAGTAGGCTACCACTCATTCGAGGCAATGAGTATCAAATTGACTTTGTACCTGGAGCTGTCATTCCATACAGGCCGACTTATCGGAGTAATCCTAAGAAGACCAAAGAACTTCAAAGGCAAGTGAAAGAATAGATGAGTAAAGAGTATGTGAGGGAAAGTATGAGTCCATGTGACGTGTCAATGCCACTTGTGTCGAAGAAATATGGGACTTAGAAGATGTACATACACTGTTGAGTGATCATCAATATCATGGTAAAATATCGTCACCATATACCTAGGTTAGATGATATATTAGATGAATTATATGGATCTTGCATGTTTAATAAAATATATCTTAAAAGTAAATATCATCAAATTAGGATGAGAGAGAGGGATGAGCGGAAAACTAGTTAAGTCTAAATATGGTTTATATGAGTGGTAAGTCATTCCATTTGGAGTTACTAATGCACCTAGCACGTTTATGATATTAATGAACCATGTCTTGCGTACATATATAGGTAAATTTGTAGTAGTTTACTTCGATGATATCTATGTATATAATAAAGATTTAAATGATCATATAGGACATTTAAGATATGTGCTTGTGTTCTTAAGACGAGAACAATTTTATGCTAACTTTAAAAAGTGTACATTTTGTATGAAAAAAATTGTTTTTGGTTATGTTATTAGTATAGAGGGAATTGAAGTAGATGTGGAGAAAATCAAAGCTATCAATGAGTGGCCAACGCCTAAAAGCATAATTGAGGTGAGAGTTTTTCATAGTTTAGCTAGCTTTTATAGACATTTTGTTAAAAATTTTAGCACACTTGTCACACCACTCACGAAGATTGTAAAGAAAAGTGTAGGATTTCATTGGGGCGTTGAACAAGAACATGTTTTTAATACTATTAAGGATGGGTTGTGTACTGCACCGATGTTATCACTACCTAACTTTAATAATATTTTTTAAATTGAATGTGATGCCAAAGGAATAGGTATTGAAGCTGCCTTAATGCAGGAATGAAGGCCAATACTTTAGTGAAAAACTCAGTGGAACGGTTCTCAAATATCCTACATATGACAAGGAATTGTATGCAATTGTTCAGCTTTGGAGACATGGCAGCACTGCCTATAGCCAGAGGAGTTCATGATTCACACCAATTATGAATCCTTGAAACATTTAAAGGGTCAAGGTAAACTAAACAAAAGGCATGCAAGGTGGATGGAGTTCATCGAGACATTTTCATATGTTATTCGGTACAATTAAGGTAAAAAAAAAATGTTATGGCGAATGCATTGTCAAGGAGGTATATACTTTTTACTTCTTCAGGTGTTAAATTGTTAGGATTTGAATATGTTAAGGACATGTATACTAATGACCCGGACTTTTCTAATATATATGAATCATGTGACAAAGGTGCTATAGATGGATTCTTCAAACATGATAGATATTTGTTTCAGGAGAATAAGTCATGTGTACCTAGGTGTTCAATGAGAGAGTTGTTAGTACTTGAAGCACATAGTGGATGTTTAATGAGGATTAATAAAACTTTGGATATGTTAAATGAATAATTCTATTAGCCTAACATGAAGGTTGATGTTGATCAGGTTGATAGTAAATGCATCACTTGTAAAAATGTTAAGTCTAAGGTTTTACCACAGGATTCGTGTACAACCTTCCTATTGAGTCATGAGTTGTACGTGTCTATGGACTTTGTACTGAGGCTACCTAGGACTAAAAGGGGTAGAGATTCTCTTCCCTCACTTTTATTTATCATCAGATGATAAAATATCGGTGATTTGGCAACCCATTATCCCTCACATTTCTCCTTCCTCCATCTCTCTCATTCCCATCTCTCATAAAAATTGAACTTCCCAATCCCATAATTCCACATATACCACCACATCACCAATGTTCCATCATTACAATGATAAATATTATTATTCATATTTTTCGTAGTGGATAGGTTTAGTAAGATGACACATTTCATTTCATGTCATAAAATAGATTATGCCACTAACATAGTTGAATTGTTCTTCAGAGATATAGTACGACTCCATGGGATACTTAGGAGTATTGTGCCTGATAGGGATGTTAAGTTCTTTAGCACTTTTGGAGGGTTTTCTGGGCTATATTGGGAACTAGCTTCTATTTTCTACTTGTCACCCACAAATAGATGGATAACCCGAGGTAGTTAATTAATAAAAATTTGAAAAGTTGGGAAAATTTTAACCATTTATAGAATTTGCATATAATTGGGCATTGTACTACTTATTCACCTTTTGAAATTGTGTATTTTTAATCAACTAACTCCGTTGGATTTAATACTTGTTGATGACAGAGGTACCTTATATGGAAAGAAGAAGACTGAATTGGTAAGGTTCGACTTCAAATTGAAAAGAAGAATGCACATTATGCATCTCAAACTAATAAAGGAAAGAGGCGTGAAAATTTTGAACTAGGTAATTGGGTTTGGGTTTGAGTTCACATGCGAAAAGAACATTTTTAACTTAAAAAAGGTCTAAACTGCATCCTAGAGGAGATGGACAATTCCAAGTCCTTGAATAGATTAATTTATAATGCCTAAAAATTGGATCTTTTGGATGAGTATTATTTGTCTGCTACTTTCAAAGTTGTTGATCTTTCTCTCTTCGATACAAGTGAAGATTTTTATGGTCGAATACTTTTAACGAGGGAGGGAATGATGAGAATCATTAAAAGCAAGATAGCAAGGACCCATTGCATGTTTCAGATGGACATTGAACAAGATCAAGAGCAAAGAGAATCAAGGAAGCCATGCAAGAACTTGTCCAAGTTACGTGAGCCGAGAGTTCGAGTACAACAACAAATATACAAAGTTTCAAGATAGGTTTGAAAAAGGAACCAACCTCGGCGCATTTGATTCAAGATAAGGAAGAGGAAGATTTTTCATAAAGCCACCCGAACGCTTTAAATTTTACGTTGTCACATTCATCCAAGTTTTACAACCTGAGGCCAAAACTCTTCTTCCATACGGTTGCAACACTTAAAATTATGTGGTCGCATAGGTTTCTGGCTGGCTTTGATTTTTCAGTTTTTTAGTTTGATTCAAACTCTATTTTTTTTAATCACATTTATCTAGTTAATTTTGTGTTAATTAGGGTTGTTTGGTACACCTTTCATATTCATTTCAAATTAAACAAGACATTATTGAGAATTTAATATACAAAGTTAGATTATCGCTTGCAAATCTAGTTCTCAATTGAACTACTCCGAACTTATCGATGATTTCTAATTTTTGTGGCATTCAATCTTCTAGCCTTGGTAAGAGGTTTAAAAAATCATTGGGTCAAGGTTTTATATCTGATTTTAGCTTTCTTGGGGTTTTATCAAATCTTTTGTGGGTTCTACGATACATCCTGAAACGAGATTCACATCAATTTCGCACATTTTATTACACTTTGTAGCATTTTGTCATATTTAACACATGATACATGTTGGAGTTTCTCAGTACATTTCATACATTTTGCTAAATTGCGGCGTGTTATGATACTTTTCAAGCTTTTTATTAGCAAAATGCTTAGAATGAATACTCAATGCGCTAAATGGACCGTAACATACCAAAATGTAGCAAAATGCATGAAATGTACTGATAACCTCAAAATTCACCAAAATTTGTGAAATGTATCAAAACACTAAAAAATGAACTAAATGTACTTTAGAATGTGCTAAAATGTATCAAGATGCTTTGAAATGCACAAAATTGAGGGATCATAACGGGTTGACATGTACCAAAAATGCGGGCAAATGTGCTATAAAGCATCAAAATGTAGTAAAGTACATGAAAAGTATCGAAAAATGTCTAAAATGTATATAAGTGTACAAAAACGAGCCAAAATCTACCAAAATAAAGAAATGGTACGATCCAAGTTCCAAAATGCACGAAATGTAAAACTTTCCAAATGGTACTATAGTGCGTGAAATAAATCATAACACGCTAAAATATAGCAAATTGTTTGAAATACACTAAGAAACTCCAAATGTACCAAAAAAGTGTGATATGTTACAAAACGTTCCAATACCAAAATACTCCACAGGGTACCAAAATGAGCGAAACGTACCAAAAACTTCAAAGGGGTTAAAATGGGTTAATTGACCGAAACACTCCAAAATGGAAACGAATGCAACAAAAAGCTCAAAAATGTAGTGAAATGTTAGAAAACAAAAGAAGTTTACTAAAATGCGCAAAAATGTACTAAAATGATCCCAAAATGCACGAAATGTATCGTAACTCGCCAAAACGTAACGAAGTGCTTGGAATGTATTAAAACATCAATATTGTATCAAAATAGGAACTGTGTTGAAACGAGCCAAAATGTATGATAATGCTCAGAATGTTACAAAATGGCACCATAAAGCTTCAAAACTTACAAAAAATGAATAAATTGTTTCGATACGTGCTTGCTTTCATATAACAAAATTCTTGAATTGTTCAGAAAAAAAAGAAGCTAAAATGCCATTATGGAAACAAAACAATCTAAATGTTCCAAATTGTATGAAATGTAACAAAACGCTCCTATGTGTACTAAAATGTGTGAAAGTAAAGTAACTCACAAAAATATAGTAAAAGTAGTTAAATAAATTGAGAAGATCCAAAATGTACCGATGAAAATTATGGAAGAGGCTAGTAAGGATCTATTTCATATTTTGAAAGGTTATAACATGGTTAATAGCAAAGAAAATCAAGGAAACAATGCAAGAACTTGTTTAATGAGCAAGACACCAAGTTTCAAGATGATCATGAAAAAAGAAGGATCAACTTTAGTGCATTTGATTCAAGTTAAGTTGGCAGAAGTTGAGCCGAGAGCCTAGCCGAAATGATATAGATATTTATGAGTATGTTTAAAACAACAATGAGCCTTTGTAACCCCGATGACAACTCAGGGTCGAGATGTTTTGAAGTGGAAGGGAATGATGCGTATCAATTAGAAGAGAAAATCTTAAGCCAATTAGGAAATAATGAAGGAATAAGAAGAATATATGAAAATGCGCATAACTTTTAACTCAATTGTTGGATTTTCGTACATGAGTACAGTAGAATTTTTCAATTCGGCCCATTTTTTTCTAATAAGTTGTAAAACTTCGTTATTTAGGGGTCCATTTTTTTTAAGTTAGTTTAATGGTATTTTCGTTATTTTTGTAATATTTTAGTTTTGCTCAAAGAACAACATATTATTTTTAGTTTTTTTTTTTTTACAATTTCCTAGTTTATATAGCTTTGTCTATAGAATTAGGGTTTTATTTTGATAAGAATTTATTTTGAATCCTCCTATATATATAAAGCTTTAGTCATTGTACAAAGAAGAACATATTATTTTGAGAAATTAATTATAAAGTGAGGATATGCTTCCAATCTTGTTCTTAACTGAACTATCAAGAACTTATAAAAACTTTTCAATCTTTGTGGTATTCAACCCTTCCAGCCTAGGTTTTTTATTCAAGATATCATTGATTCATTAGCATCTTGAGATTCATATCAAATCTTGTGTGCGTTATAGGGTACATCCTGCAACGAGATTCACATCAGTTGGTATCAGAGATTTTGCTTTAAAATCAAGTTTTGTTCTTTATCTTTTTATTTGTTTTCTGGCTCTAATTTTTGTTTCTCTTTTGTTGAGTCTTCATTCAATTATTTGACTCATTCATATCGATAATTGCCCCAAGAACACTCAAGAATTGATTTTCTTTTTTCCTTCAGAAATTTGGTTAGAGTTTCTTTTTTAGTTTCAACAATGACCCTTTCTTCTTCAATGAACTCCATCCTCGCAAGAAATGTGACATTCTTCTCATCTTTAGTTTTTAGATTCTTTTTTAGTATCATGTATTAGAATGTAATATTCAATGCTTTCTTAGATGGGAACTTCTTCAGTATGTTAGCACCTTTAGCATCTCTCCATAGATGAAGTTGGATTTTCCTTGAGTTGTTAAAGAACCTCTTCTTCAGTTGATGTTTTGAACTCCTTCCCTTTTGATTGCTCTTTAGGAACTTTTTAAATTGTTTGATGAACATGGTCATATGTTCATCACCCTCACATTCTTCGTCCTCCTCAACACTTTGTCTTTGAAGGTAACTCCAGATCCTTTTTCTTTCTTTCTCCTATGGAGATGTAACTCATAAGTCATTAAGGAGCCCACCAACTCTTCCACCTTTCAATGTTTTTACATTCTACGATGGCAGTTACTTTGGAATGAAATTTATCTAAGAATCTTCTTAGTATTTTTTCTTTCTGAATACTTCTTTCCCAAATTATATGTTTAGTTGACAATGTCACTAGCTTGGGGTAAAAATCCTTGAATTGTTCATCATCTCTCATTGTCTGCTCAAATTTAACGATAAGGATTTGAAGTTTTGAGGACTTCACAATGGAAGAACCCTTAGCCACCTTACATGTAGAAATCAAGGGAAACCGGTTAGACTACAAAAGATAAAATTACATTTGAAGTTTTTGAATTTTAACTAGCATTGCTAAAACTTGAAACTCCAATCTTCAGCCTCTCTCTCTTTCTTTTCCATTTTTAGTCACAGTGAGTGTTTTATATCCATACATAATGGAATGCCAAGTTTTTTCATCTACAGATGGGTATAGGTCTACATCCTAATCTTCCAATATAAATAGTTTGTCGCGTCTAAGATAGGAGGTCTAAATGGTGCACTGCCCATCACTTGGTTCTCTTTTGTAGATTGCACTTTTTAAAAGCGAATCTACTCTGATACCTAGTGTAAATTCTAAATAACGAGAATCATGGGAGGAAAGCTAGCAGAGATCCGTTGATTATGGAAGAAAGACCAAGGACGAGATCATGAGCAAGGTTACTTGTTCAAGCTATGTGGGCCGAGTCATCGATTAAAACATCAAGTTTCATGTTGGGCATGGAAGAGAAATCAAGATTAGTGCACTTAATTCAAACTAAGTTAAAAGAAGCGAAGCCTAGAGTGTAGCTGGGTGCAAAATTTCATCTCGTAGCTAAATCAACTGAACGGCGTGCGCACGAGAGAATACATGGTATGTGCGCGCAGTACAAAAATCTGATGGCAGTTTAATTTTTCCTTTTTTTTAGAACTCTATTTGTTTGATATTTTCTTGATGTTTTACGTTTTAATTAGGATTTTTATGAGTGCCTTATATATAGGGCCCGTTCTTTTCATTGTAAAACAACACATTACTGAGAGAATTAATAAAGTGAGATTTGCTTTCTTCTTGTTTTTCATTCACTTAATTTCGAACTTATCAAAAGATTTAAGCTTTGTGACGTTCAACAAATTCATAGCAATATTCATAGTTTTTGTAATTACAAGGTCAAGTTCTTCCATAACTTTGGTACCTTGGTTCAATAAATTATTGCGTCAAGCTTCAAAAACTGGGATTTTTGCTTTCTTGGGTTGTGATTTAATCTTTTGTGGGTTCCAGAGCTACTATTGCTACGTGGGTTTACATCACTAAATCTAAATAAATTTTAATTTCACTATGATAATTCTGGAGTCAAAATTACTCAGTTTTTAACAATTCCGACTGCAACGTGTAAGATGTTACCGTGTTTTTAACAAATTTTAATAAAATGCAAAAATTAACGAGTAGATTAAAACTTTCAATCGATATAACGTGGTAAACACCGAAGGCACCACCATGGGCCCATGACATAGGTCAAACAGTCCAATAAATTAAACGATTAAAAATACAATAGTCTCAATTTTATAGTTTCGCAAAATTAACAAATAACAATCTAAAGAAGTCTAAGAAGACCTCCTTTCAATCTTCTTCTTTTGACTTGTTTGAGAAGTGGAATCAAACCCTCCGGTGTTGACTTTATCACCAATTCACTATTGTACTTGACCGCAACCACCACTTGAATTAAGAGTCATCATTCTTAACTCATGCCAAGTTGCTCGATCAATGAATAGGGTTGTACATCAGTGCACGTTGTTTTGTTTCTCCAAAATTGCATTGAAGAGAATCATTGGCTTTGAATATATTCAATGAAGCATACATCTGATTGAACTTGCACGATGACGGGATCGTAGAGCAGATATTGGTGGTGAAAATGAAGCGTGTAGTGGGATTAATGATGATGCCTGGGTGGAGGCTGAAATAGGAAGTATGCAAAATAGAGGAGATATGCATGATAGGAGGGTTAGAGATTATGTTTGAGATTGGGGTGGTAGAAATTGGGATTAACTATGCTAAAACATCACAAGCCTTACTAATTGCAATGGTTGAATGAATGTGAAAAGGTTAAGGTGAATAAGCGAGTGTTGGTGAGTTTCTCAATTGGGTAGTATCATAATGCAGTGATGTGTGATGTAATTCATATGTATGCTAGACAAATTTTGTTGGGAGGCCATGGTAATACGATAGGATGGTGATGTATGATGGGTACAATTTTACTAAAGATTGGAAGTCTATTACTCTTAGGTCGTTAGCACCAGTATAAGTTTATGAAGTCAACTCAAATTGAAAAGTGAGGAAGAAAAAAGACTGAGATAATAAAAGGAGAGTGAAATTGATTTTTCACAAGAAGAAAGTAAGAGAGAAAAAAGTGAGGTGGCTAATTGAGGAAAAAAAGAGTAGAGCCATTATAGAGTAAAGAAAAAGGTCTTATTCTTTGCAAAAATGGAGTGAGTTGAAAAGGTACTGTAGTTGAGAATCAACCTATGATCTTTTTGGTTTATAAGGAATCACTCCTCAACTTTGAAGAATCTAAAACACCCTTCCCTAGTTTAGCTACTTCATTGTTATAGGAATTCAAAGACTTGTTTTTGGAGGACATGTCTAGTGGGCTACCACCCATTCGAGGCATTGAGTATCAAATTGATTTCGTACCTAGAGTTGTCATTCCAAACATGCCGACTTATCGGAGTAATCTAAAGGAGATTAAGGAACTTCAAACAAAAGTGGAAGAATTGATGAGCAAAGGGTATGTGAGGAAAAGTTTGAGTCCATGTACCGTGCCAGTGCAACTTGTACGAAAGAAAGATGGTAATTGGAGAATGTACGTGACTGTCGGGCGATCAGCCACATAACGGTAAAATATCGTCACCCTATACCTAGGTTAGATGATATCTTAGATCTTAAAAGTGGATATCATCAATTAGTTTAAGAGAGGGAGATGAGTGGAAAACTGCTTTTAAGATTATGTATGGTTTATAGGAGTGGTTAGTCATGCCATTTGGACTTACTAAATGCACTCAGCACGTTTATGAGATTAATTAACCATGCCTTGCGTGCATATATAGGTAAATTCATAGCAGTTTATTTCGATGATATCTTGGTATATAGTAATGATTTAAGAGGGGATTAGGATATTTAAGATGTGTGCTTGTGGTCTTAAGACAAGAACAACTTTATGCTAACTTTAAAAAGTGTATATTTGTATAGAAAAAAATTGTTTTTCTTGATTATGTTAGCAAAGGGTAATGTGGAGAAAATCAAAGTTATCACAGAGTGGCTGACACCTAAAAACATAAATGAGGTAAGAAGTTTTCATGGTCTAGCTAGCTGTTAAAGGCGTTTTGTTAAAGATTTTAGCACACTTACCACACCGCTCACGGAAATTGTAAATAAAAGATTTCATTGGGGCCATTAACAAGAACATGCTTTTTATACTATTAAGGATAGGCTGAGTACTATACCAATTTGATCACTGCGTAACTTTAACAATACTTTAATATTTAATGTGATGCCTCAGGAATAGGTACTGGAGCCGTCTTAATGCAGGAAAGATGGTCGATAGCCTACTTTAGTGAGAAGCTAACTGGAGCAGCTCTCAACTATCCTACATATGACAAGGAGTTGTATGCACTTGTTAGAGCTTTGGAGACTTGGCAACATTATTTATGGCCGAAAGAGTTCGTGATCCATTCTGACCATGAATCCTTGAAGCATTTGCGGGGCCAAGGAAACATATGACAAGGAGTTGTATGCACTTGTTCGAGTTCTGAAAACATGGCAGCACTACATACCAAACGAGTTTATGATTCACACGAATCATGAGTCCTTGAACCATTTAAAGGGACAGGGTAAAACTAAACAAGAGGCATGTAAGGTGGATGGAGTTCATCGAGACATTTTCACATGTTATTCAATACAAACAAGGTAAAGAAAATGTGGTGGCGGATGCATTGACAATGAGGTATGTACTTCTTACTTCTTTAGGTGCTGAATTGCTAAGACTTGAATATGTTAAGGACATATATACTAATGACCCAAACTTTTTTAATATATATGAATCATGTGACAAAAGGTGCTACATATAGATTCTTTAGGCGTGATGGATTTTTGTATCGGGAGAATAAGTTGTGTACCTAGGTGCTTCAATTAGAGACGTATTAGTACATGAAGTAAATAGTAGATGTTTAATGGGTCAATTTGGGCTTAAGAAAATTTTGGATATGTTAAATGAACAAGTTATTGGCCTAAAATGAAGGTTGATGTTGATCAGATTTGTAGTAGATGCATCATTTGTAAAAAGACTAAGTCTAAGGTTTTACTTCAAGGTTTGTATACGCCATTACCCATCCCTAGTGAACCTTGGGTTTATGTGTCTATGAACTTTATGTTGGGTTTACCTAGAACTAAGTAAGAAAGAGATTTCATATTTGTAGTGGTAGATAATTTAGTAAGATGGCTTCTTTCTTTTCATGTCATAAAACTGATGATAACATTAATACAGCGGATTTATTCTTTAAGGAAGTAGTGCGCTTACTTAGGGTACCTAAGTGTATTGTGTATGTTAGGGATGTTAAGTTCCTTAGTCATTTTTGGAAGGTTTAGTGAGGTAAGTTAGAAACTAAGTTGTTATTCTCTCTCTACAACTTATCATCCACAAACGAACGGGCAAACTGAAGTTATTAGTAGGACTAAGATACAACTATTGTGCATATAGTCAATAAGTACTTGAACAGTTGGGAAGATTGCTTGCCATTCATAGAATTTACTATAATAGGACCACGCATTCTACTACTTATACTCCATTTGAAATTGTTTATGGTTAATCCACTAACACATTTGGATTTAATTCATTTACCCATTGATGGAAAGAAATAGGTCAAGTTGGTAAGATTTCACCATGAGAAAGTACAGTGTCAGATCGAGAAGAAAAATGAGCATTATTCTTCTCAAACAGATAAGGGACAAAATCGTGTTACATTTGAATCAGGAGATTTGGGTTGGGTACATATGGGAAATGAACGTTTTCCAGCTCAAAGTCAAAGTTGCAATTGAGGGACCATTCCAAATGTTCGAAAAGATCAATGCTTATAAGTTGGACCTTCCAGGTGAGTATAACATTTCTAATACTTTCAATGTTTTTGATCTCTACTTGCATCAGGTGGATATTCAAGAACGAATCGTTTTGAAGAGGAAGGGAATGATGAGATCCATAGTACGAGAGTTACCGAAGGTAAGGACTCGTTAATCGTGGAGAAAGGACCAATGACTAGGTCACGCACAAAGAAGCCATGGGATTACTTGATCAAACTATGGTGGATGAAACATCAACCACAACAGGAAAAAAGACAAGTTTTATATTGGACATGGAGGATGGAACAAGATGGAAAAACTTGGTTCAAGCAAAAACTAGGGAGCTAAACAGGAAAGCTATACTGTGTAGTGTAAATAGGTACGTGGCAGCATACCTTCATACCGAACCAAAACTAAAGACTGTCAATTGGTATATGCGACTGTATGCAGGGAGCTTATGCAGCTGCATAGTACAATTCTAAACGTGTATATTCCAAATTTTGTCTAAACTTCTATTTTTGTTAAAACTCTTGTATTGTATCTTTTTGATATATTTTAAGGCTTAATTCCGTTTTTAATTACGTTTTAGAGATTCCATATAAATAGGATTATTTTTTTCAATGTAAAACATACAATTTGAGAGTTATTATTGCAAGACATATTGTTTTCTTTTCATTCTTCATCATATTAATTCCGAACTTATCAAGAATTAAATTCTTGTGGCATTCAAAAAATTAATTAAGGTTCATAAGTTTTGTTATCACGCGGTCAAAATATTGGTGGCAAGTTCAATAATTTATTGGGTCGAGCTTTTCAAACGTTGATAGGCTTTCCTAGGTTTGATCTAATTTGTCGTGGATTCCGTAGCTACAATTGCTACGTAGGTTCACATCAGGGAGGATATGGTAGGATCCATGGAGGGCAACAAACTTACAAATACTCGGCTCAACTTGAAGAGGAACCAATAAAGAGATCGCGAGCAAGTAGGATCGTTGAAGCCATGCATTTACTTGTTCAAGTTATGAAGGCCAAGACTTTGAAGTCAACAAGCCAACACCAAGTTTCATGATGGGCATGAAGGCTAAAACAAGTTGAATGCATTGGAATCAAGAAAATAAAATCGGAAGCCAATCGGATAGCTATTTTGTAGCATAGTATAAAACACGATGTTGTAGCATGTACTATTTTTAAAACAAATAAGTGGAATTTTGGTTGTACTATGTTTTCCCGGGCGCATAGTTCATTTTTAGAACGTGTTTTTTAGAGTTTTTCCTAGAAGTTGATTTTTTGTAGAACTCTTGTCTTTTTTATATTGTTCCGTTTTAATTAGGGTTTTTAGGTTCCATATAAGTAGGATTCATTCTTTTCATTGTGAAAGTATAGTTTCATGGTTTAGCTAGTATTTATAGACATTTTGTTAAAGATTTTAGTACACTTGCACACACTCACTGAGATTGTGAAAAAGAATGTAGGATTCCATTGGGGGCATTGAACAAGAACATGCATTTAATACTATTAAGGATAGGTTGTTTTCTCCACTTGTTTTTGCACTGACTGACTTTAACAAAACTTTTGAGATTGAATGTGATGTCTCAGGTATAGGAATTGGGGCTGTTTTAATGTAGGATAGCAGACCAATAGCTTGATTTTTGCGAAATGCTAAGAGACAGCTTTAAATTATCCTACATGTGACGAGCTTTATGCACATGTTCGAAACATAGCAGCACTACCTGTGGCCTAAGGAGTTTGTAATCCACACAGATCATGAGTCATTGAAAAATCTAAAGGGCCAAGGTAAATTAAACAAAAGACATGCAAGGTGGATGAAGTTTATTGAGACGTTTCCTTATGTCATTCGGTACAAACAAAATAAAGAGGACATAGTAGTTGATGCATTATCAAGGAGGTATGTACTTCTTACTTCTTTAAGTGCAAAAATACTTTGGTTTGAATTTAATGACGTATACTAATGATCCGGACTTTTCTAACATACATGTATCATGTGATAAAGCGATAATTGATAAATTTTATAAGCAATGATAGATATTTGTTTAGAGAAAACAGTTTATGTGTTGCTAAATGTTCTATGTGTGAATTGTTAGTACGTAAAGGACAAAAAGGACCTTAGAGATGTTGTATGAACACTTTTATTGGCCAAAAATGAGAAGAAAAAAAAAACACTGTTAATCGCATTTGTAGTAGGTGCATTGCATGTAAAAAGTCTAAGGTTTTGCCACAAGGTTTGTATTTACTTGTTCCTAGTGAACCTTGGATTGATGTATCCATGGAATTTGTGTTGGGACTTCCTAGAACTAAAAGGGGTAGGGATTCCATATAAGTGGATAGGTTCAATAAGATGGCACGCTTCATTCCATATATGATGCCACGAACATAGCTGACTTAGTCTTTAAAATAAAAGTGAGACTCCATGGTATACCTAGGAGTAGTGTCTGACGGAGATGTACGTTAGTTATTTTCGGAGGGTTTTGTGGGGTTAATTAGGAACTAAATTATTATTTTCTATTGCTTGTCACCCACAGACAGATGGACAAACTAAGGTAGCTAATAGGATATTGACAAAACTTTTGTGCACTATAGTCAATAAGAATTTAAAGAGCTGGTAGAATTACTTGCCGTACGTAGAGTTTGCATATAATAAGGCCACACATTCTACAACTTCTTATACACCTTTTGAGATTATATATGGCTTTAATCCATTAACTCCTTTGGATTTAATTCCTTTACCTGTTGATGAAAGAGGTAGTCTAGATGGTAAGAAAAAGGTTGAATTGGTGATATCAATCCATGAGAAGGTGCATTACGAAATTGAGAAGAAGAATGAGCATTATGCTTCTCAAGCTAATAAAGGACGGAGGCACATTACATTTGAACTAGATGATTTGATTTTGGTGCAAATGATAAAAGAGTTTCAGCTCAAATGAGATCAAAATTACAACAGAGTGGTGATGGACCGTTTCAAGTGCTCGAAAGTATCAATGACAATGCCTATAAATTGGATCTTCGAAGTAAGTAACATTTCTGTTACTTTTAATATTTATGATCTCTTTATTTGATGCAGGTGATGATTCGAGGACAAATTCTTTTCAAGAAGGAGGGAATGATGAAAACTATGAAACTATGCTTTCATTTTGTTCTTGATTGAGAGATTAAATCAAAGCAAGGTTGCTTTCTTTTTGTTCTTCATTGAACTCAATTTCGAATTATCAAGGATTTCATCTTTGTGGTGTTCGACAATTTCATAGATAGGTTCATAATTTTTTGTGATTAAGGGTCAATTTCCTTTATAGTTTTAGTTCCTTGATTAAATAAATTATTGTGTCTAGCTTCAAACTGGGATTTTAGCTTTCTTGTGTTCTGATTCAATTTTTGTGGGTTACAGAGCTACTATTGTTACATTATTTTTCGCATTCATATTTTAGTTATTTTTGTCATTTTCTTTGCATTGTACCTTACATCGGGGACAATATTTAGATTGAAAAAATTTTGAAAAAAATTTGTATAATTTTTCAAGAAGAAGAGTTGAGGTTAAAAGATTTTTGGTTGTGTTTGATATTTGCTAGAATCAATTAGGCTTTTGTAGAACTCATAACATGGTTGAATAAATTATCTTACAACNATTATTTTCTATTGCTTGTCACCCACAGACAGATGGACAAACTAAGGTAGCTAATAGGATATTGACAAAACTTTTGTGCACTATAGTCAATAAGAATTTAAAGAGCTGGTAGAATTACTTGCCGTACGTAGAGTTTGCATATAATAAGGCCACACATTCTACAACTTCTTATACACCTTTTGAGATTATATATGGCTTTAATCCATTAACTCCTTTGGATTTAATTCCTTTACCTGTTGATGAAAGAGGTAGTCTAGATGGTAAGAAAAAGGTTGAATTGGTGATATCAATCCATGAGAAGGTGCATTACCAAATTGAGAAGAAGAATGAGCATTATGTTTCTCAAGCTAATAAAGGACGGAGGCACATTACATTTGAACTAGATGATTTGATTTTGGTGCAAATGATAAAAGAGTTTCAGCTCAAATGAGATCAAAATTACAACAGAGTGGTGATGGACCGTTTCAAGTGCTCGAAAATATCAATGACAATGCCTATAAATTGGATCTTCGAAGTAAGTAACATTTCTGTTACTTTTAATATTTATGATCTCTTTATTTGATGCAGGTGATGATTCGAGGACAAATTATTTTCAAGAAGTAGGGAATGATGAGAACTATGAAACTATGCTTTCATTTTGTTCTTGATTGAGAGATTAAATCAAAGCAAGGTTGCAAGGTTGCTTTCTTTTTGTTCTTCATTGAACTCAATTTCGAATTATCAAGGATTTCATCTTTGTGGTGTTCGACAATTTCATAGATAGGTTCATAATTTTTTGTGATTAAGGGTCAATTTCCTTTATAGTTTTAGTTCCTTGATTAAATAAATTATTGTGTCTAGCTTCAAACTGGGATTTTAGCTTTCTTGTGTTCTGATTCAATTTTTGTGGGTTACAGAGCTACTATTGTTACATTATTTTTCGCATTCATATTTTAGTTATTTTTGTCATTTTCTTTGCATTGTACCTTACATCGGGGACAATATTTAGATTGAAAAAATTTTGAAAAAATTTTGTATAATTTTTCAAGAAGAAGAGTTGAGGTTAAAAGATTTTTGGTTGTGTATGCTATTTTGCTAGAATTAATTAGGGTTTTGAAGAATTTATAACATGATTAAATGAATAATCTTACAACTTAGACTTAATTGGTTGAGTTATTTTCTTTAAGGATGGTAGTAACCAAATTCAGTAGACAAAAAATAGAGCCTTTGAGATTTTAAGCCTTTACACTGACATATCGATGCACGAACATGATTAAGGCTTTGTTACATAAATTAGTTATATTAGCCAAATAGCCTACCTTGTAATTGAATTCTCCTTTGGTGAACCCCTTTGAGCTTTATTGTCTTTTCTTTGTGTAAAACAATGTTACAAGCTTTAAACAAAAAAAGTCTTTACCCAAGCCTTAGATCTAGTGGAGTATTGTTCATTATCATGATATGTGTGGGTGTGCAAGAAAATAAGTGTGGGGGTGTCAAAATTTTTGGTAGTGCTATGATTGGTGGAGAGAACAAGTTTCAATTTCAATTCATAAGTTTCATTATGGTGTAACATTTGAAGTTCATATTTGAAAATAAAAAATTGAAAAAAAAAAGAGAAAAAGAAAATGAATGATAGAAGAATAAGAAAAGAAAAAGAAAATAAGTGGTGTAGGAGAGTGATGTCAATGTTACAAAAAATCTATATCATAATTTCTCCTAAATTTCAAGAAAGGTTTCGGTTTATGTGGGATAGATGCAACATAAAGGAACCATTGTGTGGAGTAGTTGGTTTTACATATCTTATGAATATATTTGAGTTAAATTTATTCGTTTTTGCCCCACTAGTTCGATGGCTCTTGAGTCGCATACCCAAATATTTCTCAACTTGATCCTTAGCCGTGTTACAACCCTTGAAAAGTCCTTATGATTCTTGTAAAGCATGTGATCTAAGTGGTGGCAAATGAGATGATATGCAAGCATATGGTATATTATCTACATTGGAATGAACTTGAGCGAACACTTACCTTTTAACAGTGTTCTAAAAAGCGTAAAGCGTGGCTAGGCGTGGAGGCCAAGCTTCAAGCTTTAGGAGCCTAGGTGAAGATTAAGCGTAAAAAAACGTTTTTTTATTTCAAATTTTTGATCATTGTAAAAAAATTCAAAAATTCAAATAATACATATCAAACATCTAAAATTATAAAATACTGATTTACTTAATAATTCCTTCATAAAGATAAGTTTCAAAATTATAATTACATAACGTAGATAACTTGTAGCTTAAATCTTATCTAATCTAACTCTTTATCGGACTCTAATTTAATGTCTTCTTCTTCATGTATAAACAAACAAACAAAAAAATGTACATTTAATGGAGCTATGGCATATTTAAGTAATTATTCATTGGCCAAAAGAAATAAGTCTTGTACAGCGCGCCTAGGCGGGAAAAATTGGGCCTCCAAGGGGAAAGCGCACCTAGCCGCCTAGGCGCGCTTTGCCACGCTTAGTCGTGCATTAAGTGGTCAACGTTGTCCGTTGACCGCTTAATTACCGCTTAGCCTCAAAGCGAGGAGTTTTCATCCCACTTTGCGCATAAGCGCGCTTTTTAGAACAGAGCCTTTTAAACACATAAGAATTGAGTGCTTATATCCGTGAGAGCCTACATGTTTGGTTTATTCCATCTTCACATGAAAATACTAGCTAATTGATTATGAGTTGTGTGAGAATGTTTATATAAGCTGTGTTGTATGTTTTAAAGAGTTTGATTGTTCTATGTTCATGGTATTACGACCTGGTGTTTTGTGAGAATTAAATTTGAGTTTTGCCCGAAAACGAGTAAAAGCTACGTGGAAGAATTTGATAGGAATATAAAATACATATTTTTTTCCTCCTTATTTTATGTGCTCGTACGATTAATCAGTGCCAAAATGTATTCATTACATTCATATTTTGATAATTTGGAAGAATTATGGAAACAATGGCCAAAATGAAAGAAAACGAAGTTTGGGGACTGAAATGCAAATGCTCAAAAGTTATGTGGAACCTCATGATGAAGATTTGAGAGTGTTAGATGTCAATAGGATGAAGAAAGAAGTCAAAGGGGTGAAATACAATCAAAGTACTATCACATATCAACTCATAGCCGAAAAAGTCATGCTTCGAATTTTCAATCTCAGTTTGAGACCCATTTTTGGCGTAAGAAACGTTCGAAATTGAGAAATTTTATTTCTAGATGATTTGTAGCCCTTTTGTGCTATCTTTCCAACACATTTTGAATAACCTCAATCGAGTATCGGGAAAGAAAGATAAGACCAAAATATTGAAAGTTGTCCGGTGGAAAACTGGCAAAACTATGAGGTTGCATAGTGTAATCTTCTTTGCGATCGCATAGGTGTTTCCCGATACAAAAATTCTGATTTCAGAATTTAAGTCAACCACCTATGGAGACAACTATAAATACTTGATTTGCAACCTTAGAAGGGAGAGAACGCCTCATAACTTCATTCTTCATTATTTTGCTCATAGATTCATGAATTGTAACTAAATTTTTACATTTGGTCGAAGGAGATTGAAACCTCGGAACCATATATTGTGAGATCTAAATGATTTTTCTTAGTTTAATTCATGTTTTGAGTATTGAATATTCTTCTGCATTTATTTCCATGATTGTTATGTCTAATTACTAGGAGGCCTACTAGTTTGTTATTCGTTACAATCTACTGCTAAGTTAAATATCAAATCCGTAATTGTTTGATTTCTATAACTTGTGAAGCAACTAGGGTTTGATAATTTGCTGCTTTGGTTTGATAATTCAACTAAATTAAATGCAACCATTTGTGCTTGTGTTGTTTAGCTTCATCGATCTTTCTAATTCGTAATACGATTATCAAATTAAATCTAGAGTGCTTGTCTTAGGTTGTTTGGTAATTAGGGTTAATTGGGTCGCTTGTATTCTAATTAATTATAAGTAAGGAGAGATACGAAAATAATTCCAACATTGAATATTCAAAATATGGGTTGATTTATACTTGCATCGATGATCAATTGTAAAGTTCCGAAGGTGGATATTGACTTGGACCAAGGTTAGTCTTTTGATTGTTTTTGTTAATTTAATTTTCCTTGTTATTAATTGTGTTATTTACAATTGTTTGCATACAAAAAACCCCCAATCATTCTACGAAGTATAAAATATTGAATTACATACTCTTCGTGGGATCGACCCTTATTTTCACTACTACATTAGTTTTAAATATTAAGGTATTACTTTTAGGTGCCCGCGATAGTACACACCTCTTAACAATCACAATAGCATCTCGTTCTCTTTATTCACTACTAAAATAGCATCACTCTTATAAATGAAAACCTCTTTGAATCAACACTTTACATCCCCTCCTAAGTTGTCGTTCCCAAAATTTATTGTCAAATTGGTGCAAAGCTTCAGCAAAATTAAGATTAATCAAAATTATGTCCATGAGTAGGGATTTCAGAATCCATTCAAAAAGGTAACCTATTACGAATGTAATCCTCATATAGATTAGAGATTATTCCTGTAATCAATGTCGAAGTTTTATTCGCACGTCCAATAATTTTCATTCGAATCAAGTATCACATTATCACTGCCCACATATGATTATAGTTTCCCTCTCAAGCAATGCATGTCCGATGATCTTGTTTGAACTCAAAAGGTCACATAATAAAAAATTCTACATCATCTCCACCATATCGCTCACCTTCCTTAACAACTACTTAATTTCATGTTAGTTTTAGTCTACATCTACATCTCCATATCTTAAGTCAGTCCATCGAGATCGTGATACTCAAATATACTGGATTCTCTTTAGTTCTATACAATACATATCTCAACCACCTAACTTTTCTTGTAATTCATTTTCAATCATCACCACTTTTACTTGGCATAAATTCTCAATTTTTTTTTGTATCTTGTACATTTTAATACAACAAGTGCAGCCAAATGGAAAAATAAAAAATAAAAATTGTTATAACTAAGAAAATAAATGGTCTTGTGTCAACCCTAGGCCCCCTCCATCTGCCCTTGAATATGATCTCATCCACCTTAGTGTAGCGACCCAAATTTTTAAAATGCCAATTTTATAACTTAAGTAATGTCGCTACAACAATTTCGTCAAATTTTGGAATTTATTTTACGTTCGTTGAATTGTCTAGCAAAAATATTTAATATAAGAAATCAA
>CAIGRF010339622.1:0-13283 GCA_903798235.1 Fraxinus ornus
AGAATATTACCTTCATGTATCATATTTGCATTTTATGCTGGAAGATTGATTAGAAAAGGTTGTCAAGCTTATTCGGCTCATGTGAATGACACCTACATTACTCAGTTGAAACTGGGAGACATACTAGTGGGACTAACATTTATTGTTACACCACTACCACTTATAACATTTATTATTATACCCTTGTTTGTTTCACATTATTTTGTACATGAAAATGAAATTTTTGGCCCCCTTTTTTCAAAAAGTGGGTCCCACTATAAGACAAGGTATTCAAAGATTGCGGCTGATCCATTTTGCAATGGTAAAAGTTCTTCTAATAATGTGAAACAAACAGGGGCTATATTGTCATCCCAAATCACATTCACCACTACTTATAACATTCACAGTCATCATCTCAGACATACGACAAAGAAATCACCAATTCTACCACCACGATTGCCAACAAAGTCGCACAGCCACCACCATTGCTCCACCACTAGATTCGCCGCAGCCGCCATCATGAACTTCATTTAGCTTCACCATCACAAATTTATAGGTCCCATCCTCGATTCATCAAAAGAAATGGCATTGTTCCTCGTCTCACAAAGTTATAAACGAAAACACATACAAAATTAAAAAAAAATAAAAAATTGGTCATTTCCATAAATTTGTCAGATTTCTCGATTTTTCACAAACAATTAAGAGATGTTGATGGTAAAGATGACATGGGTAGAGAGAGGGTTTGGTGGTAGCAACGATGAGAATGGATGGTAGTGGAGATGGTTTAGAGGATTTCGGAGGAGGATTTTGTAAGCAATTAATTAATCCTAATACCAAGCTATTTATAATTTATGATTTTCACATATAAATTTAATTGATCAAGAAACATACCTTGATCCATAACAATAATTGAAAGATTTAAACCTACAACAGAGAAACTAGTAAAATCAATAAATCGTTCTCTCTTTTCCTCTTTGTAATTGAATGTTTTAATTTGATGGGTTCCATTCACGTTTACAGGTAGAGATGGACAGTTTCATGGGCCATAAAAAATTACCCACTTTCTATCAAAGTGGACAGTTATAAAATTATTACTTCTCAATGAGTCAATAGGATTTTAACAATAATAAATCATGGGAAAAAAATCATAAGTCAGGTATTAAGTATGCACCAAATCAATTTTCAGACATTAAGTTTTGAAAATGTAAAACTCACGTATTAATTCTGTTTTAATTTTAAATAATAGTATTATCAAATTAAATTAATCTACCCACACCCACACCCACCCCCAAACATGGTACCCACCATTGCGCACTACCCGTCGCCATCCCCTCTTATAGTCGCCGGCATCTATCCCGCCGACAACGTTTTCAGCGACGAACTGATTACTACTCAACGACGAATGAGCATCATCGACTCAGATAGTAGAAATAGAGTGAGAAACATAGCGATTGTAGGAAAATATCGATTGAGCATCGTTATTGACTGATCATTTTCTTCATCGGGGTCTCAGCAGTTCTAGTATAATTTAAAATAATTTTTCTAAAATTGAAAAAAACCTCTTATGTAATTTACAGAGTACTTATTAGAGCAAATAGCTTCAATTCTTACCGTCAAAACGTGATTAATTGAATTCGTGATAAGTTCGGATAACTGAGTTCGGTGAAATCAATGACATGTGACCAGATCTCTTGAATTTGTGACATGTGACCTATGACCAATTCAATAATATGTGACCAAATCTCTTAGGTCTTTGACATATGACCTGAGCTAATGAACTGTGACCAAATCTCTTGAACCTCTGACCCGTGACTTATGCACGGCATGTAACCTATGACTTGATTCAATGGCATGAGATCAAATCTCTTGGGTCTGTGACCAAATCTCTTGAATTCGTGACCAGTGATCTATATACTTTGACATGTGTCCTGTTATATGTAACCGTGACCTGATGTAATGACAGCTGACCAAATCTCTGGATTTGTGACCTGATTCAATGACCCGTGACTAAATCTGTGACCTGATTCAATGGCCCATGATTAAATCTCTTGAATACGTGACATGTAACCTATGCAATTTGATAGGTTACATATTCAAGAGATTTTGTCACAGAAACTCAATCAACTGGGAATGCAAAAACCCCCCACATCCACGACTCCATCTACAACTGAAACTCAATCGGTTGGCCAAACCACCACCATTACCCCCATCCAAATAACTCTCCCTACTGCTGAAACTTAAACGACTGAGAAGGCAACTAACCTTACCACCAACACAATTACCACAACACTACCTAATGCTGAAACTCAAGCGGATGGGCAGACAACCAAACCTACCACCAATACCATCCCTACAACTCTAACTACTACTAAAACTCAAACAATTGGGCAAGTTGCCAGCCCCTCCTCCACGACAAACTCAAACACACAATCAGCCAAACACAAACACAACCCTCGCTACCATAGTTCACCTTCAAGTGAAGCTCAGATGGCTAACTGGCGTAGTGCCATCTTAATTGGCCCTGAAAGCACGAACACCACCTTGTCGGAGCTCAGATTGCCACGTACAGCACCGATTTATTTACCACTGTAGATTGCCTCGGAGCAGCGATGCTTGTTGACCTCTTCGACGTGCTATCGACGCCACCTCTACTCGCGGCTCGGGGAAGTATGGGTTGGGTAGAGAGAAAAGGCATTGACGGGTATGGAGGTCGGAATATAAAGGGATGGGTGAATAGAGAGAATGAATGGGAAGAAATGACTTGAGGATTGAAATTGAAATTATAGGGTGCACTGGGGTGGGGGTTGGAGTATTATTATTTAATATTAAAAAATTAATTTATCACCTAATTTATGATAAAATAAAGTTTAGATCTTATTTTTGAATTTGTAAACTTAAATGTCTGGTCTTATGTAATTTCCTCATAAATCATTTTAATTAATTTGTTAATCATATTACTTGGGCCACGTTAATTGGTCTTAGATTCTCCCACTTGGCCCATGTAATATTACATCATTATGTAATTTATAACATAATTAGCATATGAAAAGCTAAAATGAGGTACATTGGTCACTTAATATATTATTCTTAAGTAAAAATTAATAAGAGTGACGGCGGTTGTAAACCATCATTTCAGCATAATTCATTCCATGTACTACGATATTACTTCCCACCTAACATGACACGTAATGAGAAGTTTGATAACTTCATTTCAATAATGTATTTGAAAAGACTGTCCGTGTCAACATTTATATAATCAATTCTATACATATACCAACTACTATGACATGAATAATATTTTTAACAAGACATAAACGAGCTCAAAGTGTCAATTACATAAATTCCATAACATCAATTATCATTTTCAATAATGTCCATTCTTTCAACATGTTCATTAAAAATCTTTTTTATGTGTTCATTAAAAATCTTTTTTATGGCAATCCTTTCGTTAGTGAATCTGCAATCATAAGACTGATGCTAATATGCTCGATCGACACCTTTTGTTTTTGAACTTCTTTAACGTCAAAATACTTTAATTCTATGTGTTTAGCACTTTTAGAGTACTTGTCGTTCTTTGAAAAGAAGTCTACTACAGAATTATCACAATAAAGTTTCAACTGCTTGGTAATCCTGTCGACAATTCCAAGCCCTAAAATAAAGTTCCACAACCAATTTCCTTGAATTGTGGCCTCAAAGCATGCACAAACTCAGCTTCCATAGTGGATGCAGCAATGACCAACTGCTTCACCCTTTTCCATGATATAGCCCCTCCAGCCAAGATGACAGATAGCCCAATGTGGACTTTCTAGTATCCACACATCCAACAAAGTTTAAATCTAAATATCCATTGGCCTCCAAGTTATCAGATCTCCTATAAGTGAGCATGTGGTCTTTCTTTACTTACAAGTATCTTAACATCTTTTTTGCAACTTTCCAATGATCAAGTCTTGGGTTACTTTGATGCATGCCCAACATACCGACAAAAAACTAATGTCGGCCTGGTGCAAGTTTGAGCATATATTGAGCTCCCCACAAGAGATGCATAAGGATATTTGTCATTTGTTTGCTATTCATTCTTAGGACATTGCATGAGACTAAATTTGTCTCATTTTTTAATTGAAACGACACTCACTGAACAATTTTCCATCGTAATATCTCTAAAACTTTATTGATGTATGCTTATTGAGACAACCATAACAATCCTTGTGACCTATCTCGGAATATTTCAATTCCAATCACATATGTTGCCTCTTCCATATCCTTCTTTTCAAGATTTTTAGAGAAAAATTTCTTAGTCTCGTGCAATAGACTAAGATCATTAGTGGCTAGCAAGATGTCAACAACATAAAGAATAAAAGATATAGACTTGTTCCCACTGACATTTAGATATATACATCGATCAACGACGTTTCTCTAAATCCAAACGAAGTAATGGTATTGTTGAACTTAAGACACCACTGACGGGATGCTTGTTTAAGTCCGTATATTGATTTCTTTAATTTAAAAACCATTCCTTCAACTGAAAAGCCTTTAGACTGGTCAATATAAACTTCTTCATCTAAATTTTCGTTTAGAAATGTGCTTTTCACATCCATTTGATGTAGCTCTAAGTCATAATGGGCTACTAAAACCATTATAATTTCGAGTCTTTCTTGGAGACTAGAGAAAATGTCTCATTATAATCAATGTCGTCTTTCTAAGTAAAACATTTAGCAATAAGTTTAGCTTTATATCGTTCGATATTACTATTAGAATCGTGATTGGTCTTAAAGACCCATCTGCACCCCAACTCTTTTACATGATTCAAGTAATTCAACGAGATCCCAAACTTCATTATGCTCCATTAATTTCGACTCATCTTTCATAACATCTAACCACTTATCAGAATAAGCACTCTCAATGCCATGTGAAAATGAAACTGGATCGTCATCAACAATTTCCAAGTCAAATTCAGACTCTTGTAGGTAAACTACATAATCATTAGAAATAGTAGGTCTACGTTGTCTTTGTGACCTTCTTAATTCTATTTCTTGTGGTTTATTTAGTGTAAGTTCATTAGCAGCAACTTTAATATAAGATGTTTGATCATCTATTTGTTGATTTGGCAAATGGTCATACCGTTCAATAATTCGGGAACAACAACATTAGAAGTTGAGGGTGGAGAAACTTGAACTCTAACTTCATATTTCCACATTTCGTGGTTCCAAGCTCCCGCTAACTTCACTATTCTCAATGAACCTAGCATTTCTAGTTTCAACAATTCTATTACTATGGTTAGGACAATAAAATCTATACCCCTTTGATTTTCCTGGATAACCATGAAAAATTCACTGATTGTCATTTATTCTAATTTTTTATGGGATTATAAATTCTTGCTTTTGTCGGGCAACCCCAAACATGTAGGTGCTTTAAACTGGGTTTCCGTTCCGTCCACGGTTTAAAATGAGTCTTTGGAGCTGTCTTACTATGAATCCTACTTTGCAAATACATAATAGTCTTTAATGCAAACATCCACAAAGAAATAAGTAAAGAAGAATTGCTTAACGTATACCTAACCATTTCTATTAGAGTACTTCAACCATACCATTTTGTTGTGGTGTGCCAGCATAGTGTATTGAGAACATATATGTCTTCGAAGAAATATAGCAAATGGACTAGGGTATTGTCCAATTTCATCATACCCTCCATAATATTCACCACCTCTATCAGATCTGATGATTTTCACCTTTATGTCTAATTGTCGTTCAACTTCATTGACAAAGATCTCTAAAGCATTTACAACTTGAGACTTTTTATGTAGTAGATAGACATAACAATAACGTGAAAAGTCATCAATAAAGGTGATAAAATATTTTTCTCCTCTAAAGGATGGAACATCAAAGGGCCCCCACCTATGTCAGTATGTATTATCTAAAGAAGATGTGTGCTTTTGTGGCTCATTTCTTTCTGTGTTTGGTTTATTTACCCTTAATAAAATTCATACAGGTTTCGAGATCGCTAAAGTCCAAGTCAGGAAGGATTTCATTCTTTACTAATCTTCTATCCTTTCATTGGATATGTGACCCTAACATTTATGCTACAAGTTAGCAGATCGTTAATTCAATAAATCACGTTTAGTACCACTATTAAAGAGTCTCGATAAAGAAGTTATCAAACTTTAATTTATATAAGACATCACAAATAGTAGCAGAACCAATAATATGATTTGCTTTAAACAAACTCAAACATCCATTTCCACCATTAAAGAAATATCCATAAGAGTCAAGTTTTGATAAGGAAACTAAATTGCGAGAAATAGAAGGTACATAAAGAGTTCGAAATAAATCTAAAGGATGTCCTGTACGTAGGTTCCAATAGCTTCAACAAAAACTTTGGCTCTATTACCCATGAAAACAAACTCTTCATTTGGATTTATGGACCGAATTGAAAGGAATCCCTACATCGTATTGGTAACGTGAGTGGTACATCCGGAATCAATCCTCAAGTATTATAAGGAACTTCTATCAAATTAGATTCAAAACATACATAAGAAATAATTACATTTACTTTCAAACCATGCCTTACATTTCAAGCAGTCATTTTCATTGTGCCTAGGTTTATGACAGAAATGGCACGTATCTTTCTTGTGTTCCTTATTGTGAATTGGGGCAAAAGACTCATTTATCTTTTGCGGTCCTTGCTTAATGCCATTTCTAGACCTTTTTCTTATATTTCTTTCTAGCTCCTTGACAACTTACAAGGTGAACAAAATGAGTTCCTTGATTCTTAAGCTTTGTCTCCTCTTGCACGAGCATACTGTGCAATTCATTCACATTCCATTTGTCCTTTAAGGTATTATTGTAATGCCCCGAAAATTTTAGAATAAAAGTTTATTTGTTTTATATAGTATATTTTTAATATTTTGATAAAAAAAAATGAGGACTAAAATGAAATAGGTTTTAAATTCCTATCTTATTTGAGCCAAACAATTATGCATCGATAGAGTGATAAATGTTGATTTTGATAATGATAATCTTTTCGTGATTTGGATAGAGTTTGATTGCAATCTTAATTTGATAAAGTTTAAAAGTAATCATAACTATTTTAAATTCCTATTTTATTTGAGCCAAATAATTATGTATCGATAGAGTGATAAATGTTGATTTTGATCATGGTAATCTTTTTGTGATTTGGATAGAGTTTGATTGTAATCTTAATTTGATAAAGTTTATCATAATTATATTATTTGAATTCAATCCTTATCCAATTTGATAGACACGATTTTCCATCTCAATTATACCATGACTCAACCACTATTTTTCTACTATAAATAGTGTGCAATTATCCCACAATTATCCACCAAAGAATTTTAAACGACTACTTTCATATAAAGCAGTTGTAAGTATAATTTTTTTTTTTTTTTTATCAAAAGCTCGTTTGATCAATCAAGGTAAAATACTTCTGTACAAGTGGTTTGTTTATTTATGCTTTTCTATTCAGTAATTCATGCATGAATTGCCAATGGACCTTCAGATTCTTTATTAAGAGATAAGAGATCCTATGAGAATTTTAAAATTTGTATGTTTAGTTCCAGCATTCGAATGGTATTTTAAAATTTACCAATTAGAAAATTCATATTTTAAGAAGTCTCAAATTTTATTTATTATTTGAGTTTTCTTGATTTGAGTATTCGTAAGATTGAAAGGCTTTGTCAAAAAGATATAAACTGTCTAAGAAGAGTTTAGGATTTAAGTGGTCCATTTGTGACCCCTATCATTATCTAGAAGTCTTTTGATTGCGCGTTATTCAAATTAAAAAAACGAAAAACGATATTTCAAAACTTTTCAAATTTAAAAATATTCTATTTTCTAGAAACTTTCATTTCGAGAAAATTCAGTTTTAAAAAATTTCTGAAAAATGGGCATTTTCATAAACTTTAGGAGTTTAATGATAATGTGAAATTTTAAAGTTGTAAATATACAATGTTATTAAGAATCATTGGCATGTGGCGCTCACTATTCGACACTCTCCAATCGATCCCAAGGTATAAAATGAAATGTCTTTCTTTTATCATGATTATGAGTTTTCTTGATTTATGTTCTGATGTATTGTAATTATATCAATGATCAAGTATTTATAATTTTTCAAGTAGTTGAGATAATTTCGAGAACGAAAATTTTTAAGGAGGGGAGAATGTAACACCCCGAAAATTTTAGAATAAAATTTTATTTGTTTTATATAGTACATTTTTAATATTTTAAAAAAAATGAGGACTAAAATGAAATATGTTTTAAATTTATATCTTATTTGAACCAAATAATTATGTATCGATAGAGAGATAAATAATGATTTTGATAATGATAATCTTTTTGTGATTTGGCTAGAGGTTGATTGCAATCTTAATTTGATAAAGTTTAAAGGTAATCATAATTCTATTATTTTAATTCAATTCTTATCCAATTTGATAGACACGATTTTCCATCTCAATTGTACCATGACTCAACCACTATTTTTTTCTATAAATAGTGTGCAAATGTCCCACAATTCACCACTAAAGAATTTTACACGATAGCTTTCATATAAAGTAGCTATAAATTGCAAGTATATATATTTTTTTATCAAAAGCTTGTTTGACCAATCAATGTAAGATACTTCTGTGCAAGTTGTTTGTTTCTTTATAATTTTATATTCAGTAAATCATGCATGAATTGTCAGTTGACATTCAAGTTCTTATTAAGAAATAAGAGATTCTACGAGAATTTAAGATGACCTAAGATGTGTGTGTTGCTTGGTCACCGATATACTCCACAAGAAAAGAATGGTATGAAATATTTATTTTATTGTGTATGAAAACTGCACATGTCTTAATTGGTATTTTTAAATACTCACTCTTACAAAATTTTACAAGTTAGTTCGGGTCGATTGAAACAGTGACGGGATCGTGATGCGACTGTCAACAGGAAACGAAGAGATAAAACATTAAATTTCTTTCTTTAAATTATTAGTCAGTTTAATTTGTTTAAAGACATTTATTTAATTTGTTATTATGTTTTCATTATGAATATTCCAATTATTTTTATTTAAAGATTATTATTTTATCGTTATGCGAAAATTGAATTTTTGGTAATATTTCAGTGTTTGTGAAATTTTTGGGGCATTACAATTATTGTACATATGGAATGGACCATACTTAGGAAGCAAGGAGCTGATGATAAATTGTACCAGAATGTTCTCATCCACAGTCATCCCAAAATTCTCAAGTCTTACTGCAATGTTACGCATTTCAATAACATACTCATACATGGTATGAGAACTATCAAATTTCATGGTAGTTATGGTACCCATCAATGTGCTAGCAAATGATTTGTCAGCTATTTGGAAACTTTCTTCCACAAACTTCATATATTCCTTAGCAGTCTCAATTTTAGGAATAGTAGACTTGTTATTCTTTGCTAAGGTTATCCGCATAAATATTAGGTTTGATCTGTTTGACCTTTCTCAGGCCTTAAGGAAAGATCTTTCATCTGCATTGTTCTCATCAGTGGTATTAGCATGTTTCTCAATTTGGAATGACAAGTCTAAGTCCAAAACACCTAAGTTAAGTTGGAGTTGTTTACACTAGTCAGAGAAATTGAGCTCATTGAACAGTGGTACAGATGAAAAGTGCGAATGCAGAGAAACGTGAATAACTACTGCAAGATATAAAATGTTCTAACATTAATGCTTTGAGTTTTGACTTAAACATTAAATGTATACCGTCATTCTCCTTTGGGTGATACTACGGTATACTAATCATAATAAACATAATGATGCTAGTTTAATTTCACTTAATTGGTAATTAAATACACTCTAATCAAACATGTCTGTTATCTTTTGATAACGAATCAATTAACCACGATCATGTTCAAGATTAATAAAACTAATTGATCAACCTTTGGGCGATCCATAACAATTTTATAAACCATGAACATCAATATACTCTTGACAATAATAATCTTAATGTCATCTTCATTTATAAGTATCAAACCATCAAGAGTAATTAACAAATAAATTATGTAGTTTAGTGTTCACAATACCATAATGTTTGGCTACTTTGATGACTAACAAACAACATTTATCGAACATTAATTACATAAACAAAGCATTTATCACTTAATTTTTATTTACAGATTTACATATTCTTGTTGAGCCACAAAATACACAATAAATTAATTAATGGTAATGGCGGTCAGGCATAACACAATTAAGTATTCATATATTTAGCCCAGGTAACTGTAATAATAAATTTGGCACCCAAACACAATAATTGCAACAGTGACTTTGGCACCCATTGATAACTGTAATTGCAATAGTAAATAAAAGTTTATGCTTTTTCACTAGACCAAATTGCCAAACATTATTTCCCTTCTAACACATATTGAAGTCTAGCTTTCTTCTACATGAATAATATATATAATAATAAAATAATAATCTGATTAAATGGTGTGAAACCTTCGGTAACCGAAATGCATGAATGGTATAGATTTTTCAACAAAACATCATTACTCCTATTAGAATAATAGTATTTGGGCTTGATTTCACGTTTCAACAGAAAATGACCCAATTTCGGAAACAATTAATAGCATTTGGACGGAACCTTAATTGAAGTCAAATGAATTTTGTTCCATAAATAGATAGCAAAAATTAAGGATCAATAAGTGGAATATAATTGATCAAGAAATATACCTTAATCCATAGCAATAATTGAAATATTCAAACTTGCAAAAGAGAAACTAGTAAAATCAAGAAATCTCTCTCTCTCTCTCTCTCTCTCTAGTTGAATGTTTTAATTTGATGGATTCCATTCATGTTTATAGGTAGAGAGATGCAGTTTCATAGGCCATAAAAAACTATCTACTTTCCATCAAAGTAGACAATTATAAATTGCTACTTCTCAATAGACCAATAGTATTTTAGCAATAATAAATTACTTTAATTAATTTATTAATCATATTACTTGGGCCACATTAATTAGTCTTACAGATTTATTTTTTCGTACATTTAGATTTCTTGATTCTTTAGGAAAAATAAAGATTGATTTATGTTGAACATGCCATAAGTGGGCAGGGTTTGGTAGCAACGAGAATGGATAGTGGTGGAGAGGGTTTGCAACGAGATTCGCAATAGTGGAGAGGTTAAATATATTCACACCACAATTTTTAATAACTGGACTACATTTTAATCGCATGAAAGGTTTTTAATCTTTACACAATATGACTTTTATGTCTCAAACTTTTTTCAACGCATTCTTATTCTCAAATCAACATAAATTATTCCTGATTATGGGTTTTCTCCGAAATTTCCTTAAAGATAGAGTAAAAAAATTCTTTTGGTCATTGTATTTTTGAATAAGCAAAATAAATAATACTGTAAAAATACAATTAAATATTTGAATCTCATTTTTAAGTACGATAATAATATTTTTGAACGAAAACCATGATTAAGAACAAGATTTTTTGATCAATGAACTTTTAAAATAAGAATATGATGAAGGAAAAAAATTAAGAATACAAGTATCATAATGAATAAATGTTAATGACATTTACCGTAATTAAAATGTAGGTATTATAAAACAATATGGTGTGAATATAAATACCCAATTTGAAATTGTGAAAGATAAGGAGGTATTTGCATAATTACCTCAATTACTCTATAGGAACAATACATATATTAGGTGTTTATCATACACCATTTCGATTTTAAAAAATAAGTTTTAAGCATTCAAAAGCCATATATTATATTCCAATAAATATTCATCATAAAATCAAGTATCCAGTTATGACATGTTTTCATTTCAAACATGACTATCCAATTTAAGAAAATGTGACCATCGAACGAAAGAGAAAAACCATAGAGAACTCTCAGAAACAAATAACCTCGATTCCCATTGCCGGAATCTAACTCGTTGAAAATCGTTGAATTATTGAAGTCATAAATTGAAAATTATTAACACTACAGAGCGGGTTTTTTTGAAGGCAATGATCACAAACAGATATGATAATAAAAGTAGCAAATTGAGCTTCTCGATCATCCCAAAGTAGGTTTAAACTATTTTGATGTCACAATTGATAGCGGATAACATTTTATTGTTGCCGGATCTTCATATTTTTCAATTTGATGAAGCAGTGTTAAAGCTTCAATCGTGAGTTGTTGTGACGGAAATTGAAAGGATCCATTGGCATGTAAACTGTGACATTGAAAAGATCATTTGACCTGTAAATTGTGAGTTGGTGTGACGGAAATTGAAAAGATCCATTGTCATGTGGTATTGATTCAATGGCATGTAACCAATTCTCCGTAATATGTGACCTATTAATATGGATCTGTGACCGATACACTATGACATGTGACATATAAATTGTAACACATGATATTGATCTAATGGCCTGTAATCAATTCTTTTGGATTTGTGATATGTGACATGTAAACTATTACTTGTGATATTGATCTAATAGTCTATGACTAGTTTTCTTGAATATGTGACTAGTGGACATTGATCTCTTACCTATGCAATATGACCTGTAAAAAATGAACTTTGACATGTTATTAGTACACAAAGACATATAATATCTGATATGTGACTAGATAATTTGATCAGTGACCTATATAATATGACATATGACTTGTGAAGTGTGACCCTGACCCGTGACCTACAAATTCGTAACATGTGATATGTGAAAATAAATCTATGATTTGTGATCCGTTCTATTTGATTTGTGACCTATGGACAATGATTTGTGACTTGCGAACAAATTGTGAATCACGATTACAAATTTAATCGCAATCTCTCATTCTTTAATTCATATATTATTAATGGTCACAAATTACATATTTTAGTGGTCACATATTATTTTATTGATCACAAATAGGGCTGGTCGTGGGTCGGTTCGGTTTGGTTAAATTTGATTCCAAAATTTTCGGGTATTTAATAAATGGAACCGTCGGGTCCAAGTAAAATTATGGAACCTTCGGGTTCGATTCCATTCGGTTATGTACCATAATTAGATTTTTTAACATTTACAGCAATACTACCTAAATATAACTAATGACATTTCATTCGTAACTTTTACAAATTAACGTAGCCCAATTCAAAAATATATAAATAACTAGTTGTTGAATACCATTAATTCAATGCATACAAATACCAAAAATGGGCTAATGGGCTTTAAAATAATTTGGGCTTTAAAATTAAAATTATGAAATGATCTGATTTATTTAATTTATTTGTTAATTTATTTAGAAAAAATAAAATAATTTAATTAATTCAATAAAAAAATAAAAAAAAA
>CAIGRF010339647.1:0-15485 GCA_903798235.1 Fraxinus ornus
TACACCCCTTTTTGGGGCTTTGTCTCAAGAGATTTGTTCCTTACACAATCATCTAATCTTTTCTTTAATTGTTGGCGAACTGAAAAATCGCGAAACACTTTGATATTTTTATGGTAAACTAAAATTAAAAAGGAAATATAAAAAAAAATTATGTTGAAGTTTCTGAATAAATAATGAATGATTTAGAACTTGTGAAACATTGACATTGTGGACGGTTGAGGCCCTAGGGATATTTTCATTTGCTAAAGAAATAAAATTTAGGATATAAATTTAAAAGAAGAAAATTGTACTCTTAAAACTCAACTTTTATGATTCAAATTTTTTATGATGATGAAATATTATAAATGAGCAACATTTTTATACTATATTTGGTACATGAGAATTAACTGTTAATACATAAATTGAAATACCTATTAAAATTTCTAGATGCATGAATAAGAATAAATTCATATATAATAACTCTAAATTCATGTAGATCAAAATTCATGAAGTCAAGATTTATTGAATCTAGATTAATGTGAATGTTAATTAGTTGATAATTAATAACACGAAATTTATACATGACAAGGATTTTTTAGTATTTATTACATATTAAAAATCAAAAGTATGGTATTATTGAAATAATTAAAATATAGTAGAGTTAAAATCGTCCAAAAAATGTTTCTCACTTGATGTCATATTTATTATAGATGTATAAATATTATGTGTGTGTTAAATTGCTATTTTCTTACATATTATTATTGATGACCATGTCATACTCATGTATAATCATGTTGATACATTTATGGGCACACGAGTGTGTGTGTATATATATATATATGTGTGTGTGTGTTTGTTGCCTTCCTTCCCCACAACAAATATTTATTTCACACACACACAACAACATGGGAGTTGTTGAAAATTCTCAAATTTGGTGAACATTACATCAAATTTTACGCTTTACTTGATCCCTCATTGAAGAGAACTTTACACCAAATTTGGTCTAAACCTATTTGGTGTACTAACTACAAAGTCTGGGTCAGGCCAAGTACACAGTTCAAATGTCTCTTGTACAAAAAATCAATAACATAAAATGGAATTTTCTCTTGACCCAACAACATGAATCCAAAACTTGGCTTTCGTAACTCCATCAATGGTATACTGAACGAGGGTTCAAATTTCATTTGTTCTAAAATTCAGGTACATAAAATTAAATTCTCCTGTTGACTAAACAAGATGATATTCAGATAGTGGGATTTCATAAATATGCAAGCAAATTTATTTCCCTTGTTCAAAAAATTCAACCACATAAAATGGAATTCTGACCAAACAACATGAATCCAAAATTTGGTGCTAATAATTTGGAAAAAATAAAATATCCCAAGTGGACCCTCACTTTACAAGCACTTCCTGTCTCATAAAAGGTTACATTTTCAGCTTTTTTCTATCCAGTTTCCAAGTTCAAAAACTTCTCAATCACCACTCCACCTTTTCACACTCTCTTTCCCCATGGTTTCCATGGAAGAATCCTCCAAGAATCCGCCGCTTCCGTTTTCCAATTCCACCGCCGCCGGCAAAGGTGGCAGGAAAAGCCCCACCATGACAAAGAAAGGTGCCTGTGCTGCCATATCTTACATGGCTTGTGCTGGTTAGTTACCACTTTCTTTTTCTTCTCCAGAATTACCAGTTTATGACATGTCCTCTGTGTTCTTTACCAACTTAAATCTGTGTTAAATTTGTGTTCATAAGTTTTTGTGTATGTGATATGTGGGTGTGTTAGAATTCCTGAAAGCCAGTGGTGTTAATTGAAGTAATATTTTATTTATTTATTTCTCACATTTGGAACAGGATGACAGCAATAGAGCACTTTTCTTCCAAATAATATTTGTCTCGTTGTTAGATTATTTATTACTTTTATGATTATCAGTATCACTAACAATTTCGTTATTAAAAATTATTCAAAATTACATGGTTGGTCCCTAATCTATTTAGAATGTAGAAGTGGGTGCTGACCTTTCAAAATAGGTGCAAAACCAGTCCTCTCGGATGTTTATATTGACACTCCTTGCCTTTTCAATTATGTTACATAAACATATAAAAACAATTACAGCAAGAGTACTTTAATTTTCAAAATGTGACAAGAGTAGAGATGTTATGAGACTACAAAAATAAAAATTAAAGAAAATGTCACTTAATCAATCCATACAAATAATAGGGAAAAAAAAAAGCACTTTATTTTCTTATTCAAAACCAAATACATAGATTACGGTTTAGCATTTTAGAGGAGAAAAAAATGTTTTCCGAACGGTATATTACGGAAGGATTGTAAATGAACCCATGATAAAATCACAAACTTATAAAATATGACGACTTGTTCATTTGATGTATTTTCTCCTTTGTTAATCATCTCTATTTTATTAATCTAAAACATTTATTTGTGTTTGTTTGTTAAATATTTATAAATAAAATAGTTTTTCTATATTTCGTAATTTTATTTAGCCCTTGTTTGGTTTGACTAAAAATTAGATTTTTAGTAATTTTAATAAAAGTTGATGAAATATGTGGCTGAAGAATTGATAAAATTTGTGTCTAGTAAAATGTTTGGTTGAAAATAAGTTTGAAGAAAATAAGTTTTAAAATATCAGATCCGAGGCTTAAATAAAAATTACGCATATTCACAACGATTATTATTTTAGCTAAAAGCAATGCTCACATATAAATTTAAAATATGTTTTAAGAATGAGAAAAAAGAGAAAGAAAGACAATTTTAATATTCTTTAATAGTAATAAAGATAAAAAAAGATAAAATGAGAAATAAATATATGCTATTGGCTGATTGGGAGAATTTGCTACCAAAAACAGACTTCGGGAAGGTTATTGTAATTTTTGAAAAGAAAACTGTATTTGTACTTAGCTGTTTTTTTTTTTTTTTCCATATTTGAACTGAGTGTCAATGTCATTTATATTTGAGGCCTCGTTTCTCTGCCTATATTCTTTTCATTCAATCTTATGCATGTTTTATCTGGTGAACCCCATTTAACCTTCTCTTTGTGTTATACACAGATCAGTTTTTCTTTAAATTGTCTCAATTAACTTCTTTTTGGTTGTAAGGTCAAATTTACCATAGATTTTACTTTTTAGTGGATTTATCATATATTGGATCTACTTAACATTCATTTTACCATTCCACGGTTTTTAACATGCTTGTAATTAATTTGATACCTTCGTTCATCGTGCTTATGCTATCATGTTCGTCATAATTTTTGACAGTTATCATATGCTACCGTCATCCGCTGTTAAAACTTTGCTCTTTTGTAATTTATTCTGCAGTTCTTTTGGTAATATTCAACAAAGCAGCACTTTCTTCGTATAATTTTCCGTGTGCAAATGTCATTACACTTTTTCAGGTAACTCTCGTGCATATGTATATCCCACAGAGAATAGGGCGATCGTTACAATATATGCATGCTTTTCCTGATACAGCATGCAAATACCACAGATAGACTGCATTAAGAAAATTTAATGAAAAATGGGAAGAATTTCGGCAATGAAAGTAAAGCGAGTTAATGTTTACAATAGAACCTCAAATTTTATTCTTATGGTGACTTCAAAGTTTCGATTTCTGAAAATGAAATGCAGCAAATGCTGGTGCTGCATGATAAAAATAAATATGAGGTCTAGAATAATATGCACTTAAAGATCTATATGAGCACCATCTTTGTGGATTCAGTTCTTCATGAGTTTCAATCATTTTTTAGCATCAAAAACTTGTCTTGAGGCATATCTTATACGGGACATGCTCTCTCTTTCTCACGCTCCTTTGAACAAACTCACACGTCATAACACAAACTCATACCAACACAGAGAAACATATACAAACACTCAACATCTTGTTTAGTCTCCGAATGATATTCCTTCTTAGTTCACTCTCTTCATGGTGATCTGATCTCGTCCTTTAAGTCAAGACTCTTCTTTCATGATTTTATATTGATGCATGCCCCTCCCTTTTTATTGTTTATTGTTATCCTACATGAATTCGTGATTGAAAGTTCCACACGAACCTCAGTATCCTATGGTATACAAAAGATTGGGTCAAACAAATGCTTAACTTTTGTATAACCTACAATATACTAAAGGATTGGTACGAGTAGTTTAGTTTTTTTATTGATTCAAATATGTGCCCTTTTGTAGCCATGTAGGGTAGGAGAAGATTGATGCTTAGGTTCATTTCCGGATCTCGATGATTTAGGACTTATTGCCATATAATTTTGATATACAGTTTATTTAGATCTTATATCTTCATGACTGGGTTTCATGTGGAATCCTCAAAGCACACATAGGAATTCGATTATAGCTGCTAATAGACAAATAGTTTATCAGTGAAATTTTACTAAAATAATTTCAGTGGAAGTTTTCGATTTCACTAATCAGGATCTTCTGCCACTGTAGATGTTTTTTTCTTGTTTGTTTCTCTACGCATTGAGATGTCGGAAGATTATTTCTTTCTCATCCGATCAAACATTTGGCTTGACCAATCACCCGGTGAAACTTGTTCCACTAAAGGCTATGATTCATACCCTTCCTTTGGCAATTTCATATTTGCTTTACATGGTAGGTACATCTTACTTTGCTGGCTCCTTTTGGGTGTCTTACCTTTTCCTTCTCGATATTATCTGTTTGTTTTCTTTTCACAGATTATCTCAATGGAATCTATACGTGGGATCAATGTCCCTATGTACACAGCCCTTAGACGGACAACTGTTGCTTTTACAATGATGATGGAGTATATTTTGCTGGGACAGAAACATTCTCCATATGTTGTTTGCAGGTAAGAATTTCTTTTGCTGTCACTTACGATCCTTAGTTTTGTTAGTGCAATTTCATTCCTTATCATTAGACCTATGACCTACGTGTTAAGGAATAAATCCCATATTGAATAAATATGAAAACATAGATCAAGATGTAAGGATTTGACCTACTACTCTTAATAAAATTAACCTTTTAAATTGGAACCTCGAGTTTTAATATGGTATCGGAACCCCTTAACCTCCAACAAGCAATTCGATTCGATTAAGACTCAACAAAATGAGCACGCGGATTTCAAAATTGATTTGTTCAAACGAGGCACCATCTTGCAAGGACATGTTAAGGGATAAATCCCACATTAAATAAAGATGGAAACATAGACCAACATATAAGAACTTGGATTACTTCTTTTAATAAAGTTGATCTTTTAAGATAGAACACCAAGTCTTAATATTACGATCATATGTCATTATAGATTTTAAGGTTTTCAAAAGCAAGTCAATTATATGATTCTGCATTACATATGTTGTCATTTCATGGATAATATGATTTTTTGCATTACATGTGTTGTCATTTCATGGATATAGTGTTCGTTTTTACTTGCAAAATGCTTACACGGGGTCCATCAGTGTAGGAACGATCATATTGGGTGCATTTGTAGCTGGGGCTCGGGACTTGTCATTTGACTTTTACGGATATTCTGTTGTAATCGTCTCAAACATCACTACTGCAATATATCTCTCTTGCATATCTCGGATTGGTAATATTTCTTCTTCATTTAGTTTTACCTTGTCTCAGTTGTAGAGTCAAGTCGACTTTTTTAAACGTCTCATGATGTTCCAATCTCTATCTAGGAAAATCCAGTGGCCTTAATAGCTTTGGTCTTATGTGGTGCAATGGTAAGACCAAAACTTCCCAAATCACGTTGTTGTTTCAAGCTTCTTCTTTTGGAAAATCTAGTCTACTAATTATATGCATCTCGGTATCTGTAGGAATAATTTGCGGACCAATCTTGCTAATATGGGCATCTTTCAGAGGTGACCTAGAAATGACCATGAATTTCCCGTACTTGTACTCGCATGGTTTCCAGGTTCGCCTTTCAGAATGAAATATTTATTTCTAGTTGCATAGGTTGGTTGAGTTCATCTCTTTCTAACACGCATTTGTGGACAAGTGCAATGATCTAAGGAGCTATATCGAATCTTGCAGGTTTAAGCTTCCATTATTAGTAAACCATATTTATAATTGTTTTAGATCACTTTGAGTAATAACTCTATCCATATTTCCTTGGCTATTGAGAAGTAAACGTGTTTTGGTAATTATATATCAAATTGGATTTCTCGTGTATACACTGGTTTTACAAGTGAGCCTGGAGAGTTCTTCGGTGAAGACTCAGGCCTTCAATGGAGAACTCATTCTCGGCCGATTCACTTGGGGTACTTAACACAAGCTCTTGTTTTCTTTTCATATAAACATGAGCAATGGGAAATAAATCTTATCACAATTTTGGTATATGTAGTTTTTTGGTTTACATTGGTGATATTTTTCGGCATTTCTTCATATCTTTTTGCAAATCAATAAGACACACATGGACATAGATATACAAATATATGACATTTATTCCATTACTAATTTTATTAGTACAAGTTTTGGTGTACTATGTTTAACCTCAAATGACGAGAAGGTAGTTCAATTCTTCCTACCATAAATAAACTCGAACAATAAAGAAAGGCAAAATCATTTTCTTATGACGAGTGCAGTCTTGATTGAAGTTCCCATGTGGTTTATTTTTGTTGCAAAGCACTCAGTTCTTACTGGTTATTCCTTGTTATTAGTTATAATTTATTGAAGAGTACTGAATTGTTACATTTCGTTTTTTAAGGTTCCTATGAAATTCAATAATCAGTGGAATGGACAGCAGGCGGTAATATTTGCTAATATTATAAAGTGTTTTTTTTTTTTTTTTGGATCTTTGCAGGTTGTTATGCTTCTATCATGTGTTATGGCATTCTTATTGAATTACACTGTGTTTTTGAATACAACTCTTAATTCAGCACTCACTCAATCGATCTGCGGAAATCTAAAGGTATGACGAGAAAGTACTTTTGGGAATTTATCCATCGATCTACGAAGTTGACCTGAACGAAAGAAGGTTTATTTTGGTGAAAATCGAAATTGCTTTTCCATTTGTAAACCTTTCATATGATGATACAAGATAATTTTTCATGTAGGACCTGTTTACAATTGGTTTTGGCTGGCTACTATTTGGTGGACTTCGTTTTGATTTGGTGAGCATCAACATCAATTTTATCTTTTTATTTTTTATTTTTTTCCCCTTCTTATCTCTACTTTTCTCATCCACGACATAAAGAATTCCCAACATTTGATTTTTTATGATAATGATGTTGATTATATTTCAGTTAAACATTGCGGGTCAATCTCTTGGTTTCTTGGGATCCGGCTTATACGCTTACTCTAAACTCAAAGGGAAGTAGTGACCAAAATTGTACTTGTAGAGCTTTTGTTTGAAAATAACGCGTTAACTATAGGCGTGGTTGCATTAGTTCACTTCCCATATTTTCGATAAGTTTGTCCGTGTTACTCGACTTGATTTAACGATCATGTCATCATAAAGACTGCTCTAAATATATACCATTAGAAAATTTTGAAGTTGGGAATAAAGGAGTTTCAAACTTGAAATGGTAAATTTTATTGAGATTATGAATGTGACATCTTGCAATATTTATTTGAGTGGTGAAGTAGTCCATCATTGGGTGGATGACTTCTTTTGAATGGATTATAGATATATCAAAAGATTCTCTACAGCCTCTTGTACCCTACAACTTGCATCCTTTTTTGTTGGGAACAAGAAAGGTAAGTTCAGACAGTGAAAATTTATCTGTAAAACAATGGTTAAGAACTGTAAAAAAGTAGTCTACTTTTGTATATTTGTGACCATAATGCTTGTAGTTAGTCTGGACAGCGAAAAGACCATGTCCCCCACGGGTGGCGAAATTAGAGTGAAAAAAGGTTAGTGAGGGAAGGGTTTTCTTTCGCTTTTGGCATAGCGGGTCCATGTTGTGCCCTCGACCCAAGTACGATATGGAGACGGATAAAAGCGTAACTTCATGGTGTCATAAGTTAGGAGCAAGTGATTTTGGAAGCAGAAGATTAACGGTAGGAGAAATTCTCAGACAACTTGAATTTCATGCATGGTAAGAAAATTGTTTGTCTCCCCAAAAGGAAAACTTATTATTGGCTAACTGTCATGCATGTTTGGAACATTCCCAACGCCCATATGACAAAATTTGTTTAACTCTAATTAGTAGGATTTTGTTACTATTCATTTATGAAAATAGCACGTATAGATGAAAAGATTGAACTCGTTTCAATAAATTAAATTTTATACGAGATAATGAGAATCAAATTAGACTACTCTGGTTGACGGTCAAAATGTAGAAATCACAAATTAAGAACTGATTTTTAGTGTTTTGTACAATAGAAAAGCTCTGTATAGTATATGTCCGTGTATGGTCGAAAATGGAACATGTCCAACTAATATTAAAGAAACCATTAGTCTCATGTTGTTATGTCACGAAGGCGTGCTCAAATGTTCGATTGGTCTCTCTCAACCTAGACATCTATCACGCTAATATTTGAAAGTTTAGGTTATTGATAAGTAAAAATTAATATATCAAGTTAAATATTCTTAGTTAAAATCTTGTGTCAAGCGACTTGTGAAACAATGTGCCGTGTCAAACATGGACAAATTTGTGAGTCCAAGACTCCACTCTAATATGTTAAAAAACAAAATTCACATAAGTTTTTTTTTTTCCATATCATAAAAAAAATTATATATCAAAAATTTTAATGGGAAGGGGCTGGCATGGGCCCCTAAATCCGCCACTGGATTTGCAGTGGTGAGTGCTCTCTCCATTGAGTCGTGCCTGCATTGCAACTATATTTAGCCCTTGTTTGAGCACTATTTTTCTTAAAATTCATATTCAATCCTACATTTTCAACAAAATAATTTTACATGTAAAACCAAAATTTTTCCACACTAATTCATTACACATTTTTCGAAAAATTATTATTTCAAAATCTATTAATAAAAAAAAAATGGTGCTCAAACAAGGGCATAATCAATTCTAAAGTGCTATATGATTTGTATTAGACAAAATGATTTAACGTGAAGTAAATTATAATCGTGCAAGGAAATAAGAGGTCCACCTGGCTCCTATTTCAATCTTTAAAGTTGTATATGAATGAAACAATTTTATGGAGAGAATAAAAAGAGAGACGTAGGATCTGATGATGAAAGAAGAAAAATGAGAATGTGGTTGCACGCGGACTGGTCTTCTCAAATCATTAGTATATATAGTTTAATGGAGACACAAGGCCAGGACTGGAGGGTGACTCTTCAATATCAAAGAGCCCTTTTAATTTAGGTATCCAAAAATATCATTAAAGATTAAAGAAAAGGGTTAGCAACTCCAAGAATATTGTCCCCCATTGCACCTTCAAGGCACCCCTCCTTTGACGCCGGTGTCCCCGCCCCTTTTCCATTCAACCTTTGTATACAAGATCACCGTCCATTCGAAAAATAACTATTTTGATGGCGTAAAAATAGTATCGTTAATCTTTCAAACGATGCGAGTAGGGATGTAAACGAGTCGGATCGCGAGCCTAAGATTATGGCTTGGGTACTCCGGCAAAAAATGGCTCGAGCTGGATCAAAAAACTCAGGCTTGACTCGAGTTTTAGGCTTCGGCCTTACTGAGTGAACCAAGCCATCTCCATTTTTTTAAGACAAGTGGTAGGGAACGACCTGCCTTAGTGCTTGAAACATCTATCCAGGCCTTTGACATGAGCTGGCCAAATGGGCCTGCTCGAGCTTGAGCCGTCATTCAAAAGAGGCTTAGCTCGAGCCATGAGCCGAGTGAGCTCGAACTTTTTACTGGCTGAGCTATGGACCACCCGAGCCAACAAGTTGAATTGACATTCCTAGATGCGAGGTGACAAATGGAAGACAACGTTTAAAGTTCGATGATTACAAGAAAATAATTTGAAAAGTCTATTGACCGAATAGAAGTATCGTTGAAAGTACATTCAACTCATATTGTTTACCCACTAAAAGATAAATGATAAACCGATTCATTAAGATATTGGATGTGGAATATATATATATATATTTTTTAAATTGGTGATCATTGAATTCAAAACTTGTGTTAGGCTAAGTTATTCATCTCATTTTAAAGACTAAGCTTGTTTGGGCACGTATTTTTCAGAACAAAATAATTTGTTTAGAAAATATATGATTAAAAAGTAAGGAAAAATTGTGAGTCGCGTAGAAAATGATTTTAAACAATCTTTGACAAACAAGATGTAAGTAAAAAATAAAATAAAATTATGTTTATTTGAATTTAATTTTGGTGAAAGTGCATGTTTTTAGAAAGGTAAAAGAATATGAAACTTTTGTAGGTACACCAGTGGAACCTTCTCTATAGACAATCCTTCGCTGACATTCTGCACTCGTGTTTCCAACCCACCCGCACTCACTATTTCTTCCTCTCTCATCACCTTAGTTTACTCTTTCGTTTGTTTCCACGTATGGATTCCTTAATTCAATGGCTCTACTTGATACTTTTTTGATCTGGGATCACAATTAACTCCAATGCTATCAATCATGTTGAGTCGTGTCATGTCAAATCGAGTCGAATCGAATCAAATCACATTGAGTTGGACCGGTTGCATAGAGGCTCGAACTACCTGCTTATTATTGCTATAAAAAAAATTTCATTCAAATTTAATTTTTGGCCCCCGGACCACTCAAATACCACCATATCTACATGATCTTAGACAAATTGCATAAGAAGCATGTTTTAGACAAAATAATTATATAATCATGTGTCTTCCGATATAGTTTAAATTTTTAGATGACATAAATCACATACATGTATACTAAAAAGAAATTAAAGGAAATTATATACTAATGAATGAATTAGTAGAATATGTAGTGTTCAAAAACCTGTTACTCAAAACGAAATTAGATCTCGTGGAATCTTCTATCGATGTATAATATAAGTATATACACAAGCTAGTTACTAGTATTACTTGTTTAATGAACGTGAGACATCATGTACTTATATTTGAAAATGATACAAATAAGCCAATACAACAATTTCGTCTCTGATTTGGTCCATTTATCAAATCTAGGTCAAATGAAATAATTTAATGTAAGACAGGTACAAGAAAAAAGGGATTTGTTAGGGTTATTTGGTAGAGAATATTTCAAGTGCATGCGCAATACAGGGAAAAGTGTTTGATTTTTAATTAATATTTTGAGTAGAAGCTAAGCATGAGAACCCTAAAAGTCCCTTCACATCATTCTCCTCACCTTCTTCTCCTTCTCATCCCGAGGCTAAACCCTACCTTTCTACATTCTTCTTCCTCTCAACTCCATTTGCTCCACTTAGTTGTACATATATACGTATCCCATTGTGATGGCGAATCCACGTCCTATATATGGAGATAAATACCTATGGTAAAATTTGAGACGACTCAAAAAGCACTTCATCGTATCATTCTCTCTTCCTTTCTTGTGGTAACTTTGTTGCTTCTAGTTATGTTCCTAGAGCATTCGATGGAGGCCCTCGATCATCATTTTAATGCATTTTATATGTTCCCTCATTTTTGTGATTGTATCATTGTAAAGGGTTTTAATTCTTCATTTTGTCCTAAGCTTTTAAAGGATTATTCATATAATTCATTCGTGTTATATACCATTTTTTATTATGAATGTAAAAGATAGATATTCTATAGGATTGAAATGCCAAAAAGTATTCATTTTTCCAAGTTTTTCATTTTTTCGGATTTTTTAAAAAATAATCATGCACAAAAAGGGCCTTGATTTTACTCCATTCGCGGAATTAAAGCCATGATTTTTCATGATCCCACATCAAAATTTCTACCCCCAACCACCAACAAAAGTTTCAACTACACCTCTTTCTAATCCACCCAACCACTTAAGATGCCTTAAAATGATTCTTGTATTGTCTTTGTGTTGCGATGGGGGACCATACTTTTAGCATTCTTTATTCAACATATGTGCATTGCCCTTTATATTCAAGTTGAAAAAAAGACATTCGAAACTTGAATATTGGTTGAAATGTCAAAAATCCACAAGTACTATATGATTGAGAGATATGGTGATGCTGCCAAAGAAAGCGATGTTGGTGAGGTTCAATCCGAAGACGTATTTACAATGGTAGATTATATACGGTAAACGACGATCTCAGATTGAGCCGCGCCAATATCACTTTCTATCATGGTTCCTATTGCAGTGCCCCATTCTCTCTTAACACAAATCTTCATATTAAACTTTGATATTCTTTGTAAAAGAAACTATTATCATTCCTCAAGCCCAGTTGCTTCCACTTTTGTACAAGAAATATACTATTCCAAGCAGTATTTTATATTAGTTGCATATTAGATATGATGGAATCAAAGCTCCCTCCGCTGAATTTACAGGTTGTTCTTTTCCCATTAATTCATAAGGATAAGACTCCTATCTTAATTCCAGAACCAACCCTTTACATGCATGTACCAATATTGTAGTAATTCTAGTTAATTTCTATGAATAAAGGTTTAATATCTATAATTTTTTTACATGATATTTTGTAGCGTTTTTGTGTGATGCTTGTAGATTTGGAGCAGTTCTTATCTTGGTACCTGCATCCACATTTTTTGTAGTGTAAGATCTCTCTCATTATACTCTTTCTCTATTGTGCTTCTAACATTTAGATGAATTAATGTTTTCTCTCTAGTTAGGATTTGTTAAAGTATGAAGAAATAACCTGGTGAAAGTACGACATAAGAAACAAAAACTAATGTCTACTCGAGATTGCGCTTGGCGAGTCTCAAACTAATTGCCGACGTATTGGCTTGTTTGAAAAGTTGAACTAAACAATATTCCCAGAGGCATTACAAAATAAAAGGATGTTACAATTTTGTTCATTGCAGTGTTTGTACTATTCATAGCAGTATTCTAAATCATGGCATTAAGTTGTGCACTTAAGTTAAGTTGTGCACTTAAGTTAGATCCTAAAAGAATACCTCCATTATCTCTTCTGCTTCACCGTCCCTGAATTAAGTTGTGCACTCAAGTTATTAAAATTTACTTTTTGATCTTGCATTGACTTTGTTGTAGAATTCATGATTATGATAAAATAAATCAATGAATTTTGTCAAATCCGACTTTAAAAGTTTATGTCATGTAATGGGATCTTGCTTTAATTCGATGGACCTGTTCTATGACACATATTCCATAATTGCTTTTGTGGTTTTATAGTTGAAAGAATAATTTAACGAATGAAAATTTTATAGTTGCTTTTTTTTTTTTCCTTCCTTTTATGCATAGGTATGTATTGAAATATGAAAGTTACTAGTTCAACCCTAAAATTATTTAATATGTGAATAATGCGAAATTAAATTTATCAATTAAAAGCAACAAGTATCTTTTTAATTATTCTAAATGTTTAGTCAATTAAGTCATCATATGTTGAATTGGCGCAATAAATAATTAAAGCAGTAAATAACACAAGATTTGAAGACTGAGGAAACTCTTAATTGGGTAAAAACTCCGAGATCAATCTAGTAGTTTCCACTATAGACATAAGAACTTACAGTCTGATTCAGCCTAGAAAATCCACTAAACTCGCCGATCTAATTCCTACAATCTCTAAGTTTCACAGGGTGTCTTTCTTTTAGCACAGAAAAGGACATCGTGTGGCAGTAGTCTACTTCGTTAAACTGCCTCCAGCCTTTTTCTCGGTCGTTTCGGGACAAAAAAATTTGATTACAATTTGTAGAAAGCTTGCAACAGAGAGTTTAGATGCATTAAAAGTAAATTGATCATTGATTGATGAAAAAGAAAAAATTACAATTGATGAAAGTAAAAAATTACAATGGCTGATATAGGGGGTGAATACCAGTAAGTTTGAAAGACTTTTGAATGACTAATACCCCCTATGATAGCTTGTGGAACAAAAACCTAAGTGATAGAAGTAGACGTTTAAGTGACGTTGAATCATACACATTTTACAAATATCAAATTATTACAATGGAAAGGAAATTACAATTCAAACTGAACTAATATTTATAATGTTCGATCGAAGTTGGACAACTGCGATTGCGATTGGGTCAAGGGGTTAAGTAAAGTTACGACTTTGACGACATCCTCGGTGCCATCGATACATGATATGCTTCAATTAATGGTTTGAAGGCTTTAAGGTCTTTTTCTCTTTCCCAAATATTCTCCTCGTTGCTGCTTCCACTCAATTTGACCAAGTACTCTTGATGATATTTTCTAAAATATCGAGTATGGTCTCGAATATCTTTAGGAACCTTATTTCCTTTTTTTTTTCCAGTTCAAACACAGGTCACTTTTGCTCATTTCTGGATGCGCCCTCCTTGTCTGCAAAGTATGGCTTGATTACACCAATATGAAGGACATTGTGGATTTTGCACCATGAAAGGAGTGCAACTTTGTATGTGACTCTTCAAATCCTCTTCACGATAGATAATTGTTCAATATATTTTGGCACCAATCTTAAGTCTTTCGCTATGTCGGTTTATAACAATTTCTGTCGGTTTGACAATTACCAGATCTCCAACATTAAATTCAAGGAAACANTTGGTACTTTGATTGATATCCACAATATAAGGGAATAATGGTTGTTGGCCAGACACAATCTTAAAATGGTTCTTACTGGTAGAAGAGCTCTTTTAGACACTGAAGCAAATCTGAGCCACATCCAAAAGTTTCACCCAATTTTTCTGCAAAGTAAAGATAAAGTGCTAAAAATATTCTTCCAGCATAGAATTAAAGCGCTCCTTCTGTCTATCAGATTATGGATGAAAAGTTGAACTTATGCTCAAAATTGAACCAAGAAGATTGAAAAACTCGGTCCAAAATATGCCAGTAAATTAAGGATCCCAATCACTGACAATGTCTTTAGGCAGTCCCCCGTATTTGACAATATGTTTGAAGAAGAGTTGAGTTGTCTCTTCAGCTAATACATACTTAAGTGTTGCGATGAAAGTTACATACTTTGATAGACGGTCTACCACGACAATGATAGTGCCAAAATCCTCAACTGTTGGCAATCCAATAATGTAGTTCATCGAAACACTCTCGAATGACCTAGTTGGGACGGAAAGAGGCTCAAGCAAGCCTGTCTTGTTTTTATGATCTGTCATATCTTGCGAATAAATAAGACATATTTTCACATGAGTTACAATGTTGTCCTGCATTTGAGGCCAGTAGTATGTACGTTGTAGTAGTGCAAAAGTGCGTTCCTCTCCAGGATGTCCTGCCCAGCCCAAATTGTGTCGTGGCATTCCGTAATTAGTGATTTCCTCAAATCTTCGCCCTTAGAAACCTATAGGCGGTCTTCCTTAGTCTTCACTAAGCCCCTATCGAGCCAGAACTCACGAGTTTTGCCCTGATTGATGAGGTCAACCAAATATTGAACAGTCGGGTTCTTATCCAAAAGTGCTCGAATTTGGTCTCTTATATTTGTGGGAACCGTGCTCCATGAAAGAGCAGCCATATAGTAAATGGTGGCCAGGTTGAGCTACCGACTAAGAGTATCGACAACATGATCACTAGATCCGGGACGATACTCTAGCATAAAATT
>CAIGRF010339669.1:2995-31453 GCA_903798235.1 Fraxinus ornus
CGTTAGGTTTAGGTTTGAGTTTTTTCCAAACCGTTCAAAATGGTTTGGTTTAGGTTTGAGTTTTTCTCAAACCGGTTTAAACGGTTTGGTTTGAAAATTTGTCAAAAACCGCAAAAACCGGACCGCTTACACCCCTACACCAGAGGAACCTCCAACACCATCCATACGGGGTGGGTGGGTGAGCTTGATTGAGAAGTTATATTTTTTTTTTATTTTAAACGTGATAATGTATATTTAATTGTTTCGAATGTAATTTTATTTGTACTTTTGAAAAGTTATGGGGACTTAATTTATAATTTATTCTTATTTTTTTATTGTTTTTCTCCTTTTTTATGTTTATCAAAAGAGAAGGGCAAATCTATCACTTAATGGCCAAAATGGAGAGAATGATGACTTTTTTTGCATAGTTGAAAGGTTGAGGATGGAATATACCAAAAAAGGTTGAGAGTATGTTTGTTATATTTTGCAAAATGTAGAGAATCAAAAGTGCAAATTTCCCTTGACTTGATTATGGTTTTTATATTGGTGCACATGGATATATACATTATGATTTTTATTTGTGGTGTACATAAATATGTGTGTAAATTAGAGAGTTATTTATGATAATTTTAATAATATATAAAAATATGGTGTAACTATAGTTATTAGATTCGATCAAGGTAGTGGGACATCGGGTTATTGGTTGGATCGCTGATTCGATGGTCAGATCGGTGGACACTCGAGCCGGCACTCCCTCCAATAGGGAGCCGATGGATCCCTTGATGTACATCCATCATTTTCCTTTGTATTAAGTGGATACCTTGCGTACATTGTTAAAATATTGGGAACGTGGTTGCTCAAATGGAAGCTTGAGGATATGGATCTCACTTTTACAGGAGGTTGAGGACCCTGGTGGAATTTACCCTCTTATTTTCATTCTTCGAAAATCTCAGATCCTCTTCTTCACTTCTTCTTCTTCTGCAGCAATGGCATCACACTGATTTTCGATAGTTAAATTGCTTAACCAAAACCCTAGCTTTTCATCTCTATATGTACACATTTAGTATATATACGCATTGAAATCCCTACGAGAAGATGTATATGGCATATGGATGGCCGCAGGTCATCCCACTGGAATTACCGAATTGCCTCTCCACACAGAAGATCTTATATCTCAAAGTCGTCAATCGGTTGTTCCTTGTTGTTGCCCCCTCTCATCTCGAGCTTTGGTCCGCCTCTCAGGTCTCACAGCTATGCATACACATTATTTTATGTGTACGATGATTTTAGATAACCGTTTTGTTATGGATAATTGTTGGGGAATTTAGTGTTTTTGTTTTGAATTTTCAGCACAGAGTGAGATTGGGGAAGTATAAGAGAGATGCAGATTCGATTCAGAGAGAGGGCGAAAATGTGCAGGCGGTTTGGAGCCCGGATATGAAACTGGTTGCTGTTCTCGTACGTATTGAATTTTTCTGGCTTCTGCATTTGAGTTATTACGGCGTAGTGTGTATGATGGTAGTGTTGAAATGGACTAGATTTTGGTAAAATAATTGATTACAGTGATATGCTATTGTGGAGTAGCATCGAAACAGCACACGAGTTTGAGCTATAACTTTAGCTAGTTTTAGATTTTGTGACGGGTGTTTGTTAATATAGATGAAGAATTAGTATTTTACACAGTTGCCATAGTTGTTATTTTTTGCTGTTGGGGCTTGTGAAGTTTTGTCTATCGTCGTAAGTGTATATGGAGTGGCACTATCTTGTGTGAATATTGGTAACATTGAGTTATGGCAACATCATGGTGCTCCATTGAGTAATTGCACAGTTAGATTTAGCAGTTAAACTTCATTATCAAATTATTATGCTTGGTGGAATGATAAATTGTAGAAATTCTCAAGTATATTTTTCGAGCATGTGGCTTCTTAAGTGGCTTCTATTTTCTAAACCATCAAGAAGTTGACACTAGATGCAGTTCAAATAACCACTCTTGAAGGAAAAGCGTATTAGGAACTGAAATCTCTGCTAGTTTTATTTTCTAATACTAACAAATTTTCCATAAATGTAATTCATTTGATCACTAAATTATGTTAGGTGGCTTTGGTTGCTGAAAAAATTGTTCCCTTTTCGCAGACATCTTCATTTTATCTACACATTTTTAAGGTTCACTTCACAGAAAAGAAAATACAAATTGGCGGGAAGCAACCGACTGGTTTATTTCTGGTTAAGATCTCTTTACTTCTCAGCGAGCAAGTTCCCTTTGCAAATAAGAATTTAACCATGTAAGTATTTATTCTTATTTGAACTTTAATGTGTAGCTCCCAGCTTTGTTTCCTTACACAATATAATTTTTTTGAATATTAATGAATCAGCGACGTTGTTCAAAGATCTAATTTGGATGTAATCATTAAAATCTTATTATCTGCTTGCCATAGTGTATTTGGAAGCAAATTGTTATTTTCATTTTCCCCAGCAAATATGGAATATCAGATTAATCTACCGATTAACAAGCTGTCACAAGAAGATGATTTATTAGGGTCTGAAGGCTAATTGAGTGATGAAAAGATATTGAGGCACTTTATGCAAGGAAATCTTGAAGGTTAACCGGCAACTAACACCATCCTGAAGGTGTAAGTTGTTTAAAAATCACTTACATTAACAATAATTAAATAGAATAACATGTATATTATAAAGATATTTTTAAAGAATATATTGTACTTGTAAGAAAAAGAGAGAAATATAAAAAATAATTTATAAATGCCTTCTCCCTGCTATCAAATACATAAGTGAACACTGAGCGGTGCTAGATTTTTGCTAAATGACTAAAGAGGCGAAATGATCAAATGAAGGAGAGAAAACCACATGACATGCAGTAACGAGAAAGAAAACAAACCAAGAAACATAAAGACATAGTTATGATGTGTGAGATGGGTGCTAATGTATTCCCTCAATTTTTTACTTTAGAAAGAGTGAAGCAAGAGGACTTTTTATCAAAGATATATTTGCTTAAAATTGTTTTCAACTTAATTAACCAAATAGGGCAAGCTCAATCAAATTTGTTACAGTCTCTGAAGATGAGCTTGATACTAGACCATCTGTAATTTCATGTGTTGAGATTATGAGCCTATAGCTTGCCAAGAGGGATATTTCTATTTAAATTTCAGGTGCGCTGGTGATGTGGATTAAACAATTACCAAGAATAACAAGATGGAAGAAGAATTCTGAAACAAACTTGACAGAAAAGTTGTTTGGATAATTTTTTTCCCTAGTATTCCCTCTATAAATTGTGATACTTTGTGCTGGATAGAAATGCTTATAAAGTGAAAAGGAGAGTTAAAAAAGGATTTCTGGTGATCATGAAGGAAAGAACCTCAAGAATGCTTTTTGCTTCAATATTTGCTTTTGATGGAAGGCTATTCAATAGGCATATATTGATTTTGTTATTTCCTATGACTGGAATATTTTACAGGTTTCTTAATTTTCTTTTTTCATGCCTTTACGCTAAAGGGAAATGAGAAGACAAGTGAGAGAAGAATGAAAATAAACTGATGACGATGAGGAGGATGATAGGGCAATTAAATATGTTAAAATTCCTTTAAAGATTCTACTTTCTAGTAGTAATGATGTAGGAGACTCCTTGGTTTTTGTACTTCCAATAGTAGGTTACAATTTTGTTATGCGATTACTAATTTTAGAACTTGTTATTCGCTACTTTATTGATCTGTTTTATGTTTATTTTGCAAATTGAATTGTTTGCAAATCAGACTATGATTTTGTTGATTAGATTTATTTGGTTTTTGTTAGATGGCTTATGGTTTATTATGAGCATATATTTTTAATTTTATATTCTTTTGAGTTATTTTATTAGTTTGTCTCAAGGCTTATAAGGCTCATTAAGGCAAAACTCTTCTGTACTCAATTTAGCCTTTTAAACATTATCTGGAAGTAAAGCAATTTGTGTTTTTGTATGATTTTATTTATCTATTCATTTTTTTGATGAAGAGAATTTTCACTGTGGGTGGAACCATGGAAATCGAAGAACATGACATTGTTTCCCTATATTGTTATGTGGGGCTTATTTGTTTTTGCAGTGTTTGCCAATGAGTCTGATTGATTAATGTTTCTATTTGCTAATGCTTACTCTGGCGGTCTCTGAAAGTTCTTTCAGTGGCATTTAATATTTGCATGGTTTAATTTCCTGTTTGGTAGATTACGTGGTGAGTCAAGATGTTTTGAGGTTTTTAGGGGCAGATAATTTATTACTATTTCCTAGGGAAGATCATAACATCTACAAGGATGAAATTCAATCCCAAACCTGCTAATATCTGAAGTACGAAATTTTCATAATCTTCTACTTTAAGATTGTTATCTCTTCCGATGGCTCTCTGTATCCCATTATTGTATAAGTGGATAAGTGAGTCAACTCCCTAAAGTACGACTCTTTTAAATTAGTGTTATACTTCCTCCTTGTTTGGTAACATCTTGAGTAAATGATCTTTACCTCCTTTTTTTCCTGCTACTTTCTGTGAGTGATTTTGATGGACTTGTAGGACCATGAAAGTTTTTAAGTTGACTGATCAGTCTGATCCTGCAACTTTGGGGCCATTGCAATTTCAGCTCAATGGATTTTTTCAGCTCAAACATGATTTTGTGTTATTTTTCATGTATAAATGACAGAAACAACATTTGGCTTACTTTGATTTTGATCTAGATATGATTTTAAAATTTTAATTGTGTAAGGACGTCTAGAACAACATTCAGGTTACTTTATTTTTGGCCTAATGCAATCTTGAGTTTTCCATGTATGGATGACAGGAGCAATATTATTTGTGATAATAAGCACATGCTAATTGGACTTTCTGATGGATCATTGTATAATATATCCTGGAAGGGTGAGGTATGTGCATTTGGTGCTTAGAATTTTCTTTAGTTTTTTTTTTTGACAGATTTAAACTTTTTCATTATGAGTGATGACTTAAAATTTCCTGATTTCTTTTAGGCTTGAAAATTTTGACAAATTTTTTTCTTCTTTCTTTCTATTTTATTTTATTTTTAATAAATTGTGTCTAACCAGTGGAAAAGGGTAAGTTCTGGTTATCATTATGAGTTCTCCTTGTTCTTATTGTTAAACACAGTTCTGCGGTGCATTTAATCTTGACGTTTGGCTGCGTGATAGTGTTGCTGCTAATAAATTGTCACATCCTTTGGACAATGATCTGGCTTCTGGTGGAAATCAAACTGTTCACAGGTCCAACAATTTTGCACCAGAGACTTCTGCAGTGGTCAATCTTGAGTTTTCCATTTCATTGAGGTTGCTTTTTGTGCTATTTTCTGATGGACAACTCGTGTCATGTTCTGTAAGTAAGAAAGGTCTGAAGCACACCGAATCTATTAAAGTTGAAAGGAGGTTGGCTTCAAGTGATGTGGTATGTGTGTCAGTGGCTTCAGAGCAACAGATTCTTGCTGTTGGCACCGGAAAAGGCCTTGTTGAGCTTTATGACCTTGCAGATTCTGCCTCATTTATCCATGCTGTTTCTTTGTACGACTGGGGGTAAGCCTTTTAAATTTCTTTGAGAAACATGGAATTAGGGCCAATAATGAATATAATTAAGATTGCCTTCATATGCACTTTTTTCCATCCTTCAAGATTTGAGATCTAAACTTTCAGCAACTCTTTATCCTCATTAATACATTTATAATCTTTATGTTTTTGGAGAAATTTATTGGCTGTCGAACATCTTTGCTTTGAGTGTAGTTTGCGATTTTTTCTCCTTCTCCAGGAAGATGATCAAATCTTGAAACCCAATGTTCAAAGTGATTCAGCTTAGCACTCTATACTTGAATTCATGTTGGATTATCAATAAACTTGGACTATCAAATTCTGAAGTGTGACTATAAGGGTTTAATATTAGACGGTCCAACATGATACACACTTATTAACAATGAACTCAGCGTTGCTTATATACGTGAGAACTATCAGAATATGGTCTTTAATTTTACTACAATTGGTCTTGAGTGATGCTTAAGAACTACTGCCAAGATTCTCATGAACAGTTAAGGTTGTGCAGAAAATTTCAGAGTTGACATTTGATTTAAAGACCTCAAGGAGTCAAATATGTACATGAATTTTAATTCCATCTAAAATCGCATGGAGGGTACGCTCATATACACTTCTCACTACCATTGGAATTTGTGATAGGAGGTGATGCAAATGGGTCAGTTAAAAGCTACAATTGTTCAATGAAAGCAAAATATGCATCTCTATATCAACATTTTCAAACTTCCAGTATTTTCTTTATAAATTTAATCTTTAGTTTTTCTTCCGACTTCCAAATGTTTCTCTTAATGTGGACCAAACTTATCTGCAGATATTCTGTGGAAGATACGGGTCCTGTTAATTGTATTGCATGGACACCCGATAGCACTGCTTTTGCAGTTGGATGGAAGTTGAGAGGACTCGCAGTTTGGTCGGTCTCTGGTTGTTGTTTGATGTCTACAATTCGTCAAATAGGTCTGAGTTCTGTTTCTTCACCTGTCGTTAAGCCAATCTTGGATCACAAGTATGAACCCATGATGGGTGGCACCTCTCTGATGCACTGGGATGAATATGGATATAGGCTTTATGCTATTGAGGAAGGATCTTCAGAGAGAATCATTGCTTTCTCTTTTGGCAAATGCTGCCTCAACAGAGGCATTTCTGGAACAACTTATACATGCCAGGTCATCTACGGTGAAGATCGTTTGCTTGTTGTGCAGTCGGAAGATACCGATGAACTTAAAATCTTGCACCTTAATCTTCCAGTTATGTATAAACTTACTAATGATATTTGGTTGCCTTTTGTTTCCTTTCCTATAACGATGTTTCTGATAGACTCTGCATGGTGCTAGGTTTCTTATATTTCTCAAAACTGGCCTGTTCTACACGTGGCAGCTAGCAAGGATGGAATGTACTTGGCAGTTGCTGGGCTTCATGGTTTAATCTTGTATGACATACGGCTGAAACGGTGGAGAGTTTTTGGAGATGTAACTCAGGAGCAACAAATTCAATGCAGGGGATTGTTATGGCTGGGGAAAATTGTTGTTGTCTGCAACTATTTGGACTCTTCTAACACGTGAGAAATCTATGCAAATACAAATGTTCTTTTTGGATATTTTGGGTTTTCTAGAACTCGTAAAACTGTTGGTGATTGAGACTTGTATATTTTGCAGATTATAGTTCCACTTAAAAGTGTACAAAACTTGCTGAAGCTGCCATTTTATGTCTCTTTTGACTTTAGCCATCTCCTGTGCTTCTTGCTTTAGGCCTTTGGCTACCACTGTATTTTCAATTTCTAATAATATTGTCTGAGATGAGAGTACAGTGTGAGAAAATAATCATGCAAGAGTTAATTTTCATAAAGATTTCCAGTATAAATGATAAAGCTTCCATGATTTGCATGGAATTGAAAATGTTCGACATTTTATTATGTCAATAAATGGTTTATGATTATCCCTTTCTCTGCCAAATATTTGTTAATTGACTTGAAAATATCACCTGGCTGTAGGTTTTGTTGCATGATCTTCTTGTTAATTAGATTTTAGCTATTTTTTCATTGGTGAGATATAGAAAAACACAAGGTTAGGTAGATATGGTGTAACAATACTAGAATAGTAGTGTAAATAAATTGGAGGTATGCCTTTACATTTACCAGTCTACATTAGAAACTGTATATGGAATGAAAACAAAAAGAAGTACTATTTTATAACATCCAATGGCATGGGAAATAATGGCATTGAAATTATACAAAAGATGGAAGATGTAAAACTATGTGAAAATGAAAATTGAAACTGAGCAGAGAATTAAATGTAAGTAACTATATCTATAATGTTAATAAATGTCGACAAGATTGAGCTGAATCTGATAGTTGCAAGATTGGCTTAATAAGCATGGGATGGTAAACTCATCAAACAATTGGAAAAAAAAAAAAAATGGAAATACAAATCTAATAGAAGAATGGTGATGGTGCATAAGAAATAATAAAAGAATACTTCTGAACAATTTGTACAAGTGTTCTTTGAAAGTGCCATTCTAGCCTCCAAAATCAGTTTTCCGGGCAACTCACCTTTTTAATTCATGAATCCTACAATGTGCCTCTCTTCCCATGGGATTCATGTCCTGCTGCATGAGTTTGTGTGTGAGAGAGGGTTCAAACATGTAGAAAATTGTAATGTAAGTAATATTATTATGGAATTTTGTTTTCTGAACATGAGAATGAAAATAATATGGAATCTGACCACCTCAACTCTGACTTATCTGTTAGTTTTCGTCTGATATTTTTCTTTCTTATGCACATAATATTTTTCGAATTTTGACCTACTATTATACAGCTGTTTTAATGCAAATTAAAATTATATATTGCATATACCTGGTTCCCTTCATGATGACTGGTGGTTTGCAGATATGAATTGCTTTTCTACCCAAGATATCACCTCGATCAAAGTTCACTACTTTGTCGGAAATCATTGCTTGCAAAGCCAATCGTTATGGATGTTTATCAAGACTTTTTGCTTGTCACTTATCGCCCGTTTGATGTTCATATATACAATGTCAAATTATCTGGTGAATTAATACCTTCCAATACTCCAGATTTACAGGTAAAAAATGCTTCAAAGAGGATAAAATAGGTAGAAATCTGTTCTATATTAATAATTTTGAAAATGAGAGTTGTAATAGAAATTTATTCATCATGCCTTTTTAAGCGATAAAATGACAAACAGATTTCTACAGTACGAGAGCTCTCAATCATGACTGCCAAGAGCCATCCTGTTGCAATGCGTTTTATCCCTGATCAGCCTTCACAGGAGTGCATATCAAGAAACGATATCTCATCTGATGTGTTAGCCCGAGAACCTGCCAGGTACATTTATACTTTCAATTTCCACAGCTGTAGATAGGATCTTCAGGGTGCCTTGTGCTGATGGCTGACCATGTATCTTTAGATGTTTAATATTGAGGATGAATGGGGAACTTTCACTGCTTGATTTGGATGTTGGGAGGGAAAGAGAGCTCACTGACTCTGTTGAATTATTTTGGGTAACCTGTGGTAAATCAGAGGAGGGAACTAACTTAATTGAGGACGTTTCATGGTTAGACTATGGGCACCGAGGGATGCAGGTAACAGGTTTCTTAAACAGTTAAAATCTTCTGATAAAATATCTATTGTAGTTGACACGTCTCATATATTGGATGTAAGCTCATCTACAGGTTTGGTATCCATCTCCAGGTGTGGATCCGTATAAGCAGGAAGATTTCTTGCAGGTATTGAAGTATTAGTTTTATGATCACTTGAACTCTTTGAGCCACTTTTGTTTTCCTCTTGTAATTTGTTCTATGTGATAGGATGTTAGGCCAGCATAGAATTATTCATGTCCAAATATTAACCTATCAGGTGGATCTTGTTGCTTATATAGTGAGGAACCAGTTATAAAACAGTAAGAATTGTTGTCAGATATTGTGTTCCCTATGATTCCATTTTACCGTTTGTAGTGTTAGGTTTGTCTCAAGTTTCATACTGGCAGACTTGAAGCTTAAAGATGCACGATTTGCAGGCTCTAAATATAAACAGATCTGGATGTAAGGATAGGATAGATTCTGGAACTTAAATATGATATGGATTAAACAAATAATCCGTATTACTAGAGCGATTCATAACGCAAAATAAAAAATGGAACCATAGGATAACACACAAAAAGTGTACAATATAGGGATGAAGCGCAGAGTTTCATTATAAGGCAGAGAAGACAGATCTAGAAAAGTCTGTTAAAACGAAATTATGTAAGTAGTCTAAGCTTTGATACCTGGCTCTTTTGCTGCACCTCAGGTATAAACTTGTGTCAGTTACTTGACCTATTAACCGACCAATTATAAACCTCAAATCATGCATAACAGGACACAAGCTATTCTTTTAACTTATCTGATTGATTTTGGAAGCTTCTATTTTTCAGTTCCTTAGATTGAGTAATCATAGATGAAAAAGAAGACCCTAAATTTTGTGAACAACACGGGGTTGAATTTGTTGATTCTCGAATACAGAGATATCTTTAATGAACTGCTCTAATGTCTTGTGCGCTCTGCATGAGTGGTTTCAAGTGGTTAGGGCCATATGCCATTTGATTAGTGTTTCAATTTTGAGTTTTAAGTTCACGTTAATTTTCTATTTGAGACTCCGTTTTAAAATTTCTAAAAACATGTTTGGTTTTTCATTTTGAAAAATTATTTTTCAAAACAAAAAACACGTTTAATTTGAAATTTTGAAAATTTGTTTGATGACATTTTATTAAATGAAAATTGATTATTCAGTAAAAATTAAATAATTTTATGTTAATATATTATCATGTAAGATTCCATGTTAATGTTGGTGAATCTTTCAAGATTTTTTTTCACTACAAAATAAAAATAAAAATAAATAATAAATTGAGTTTATGAAATAAAAATAAAATTCAATGATGTGGATTGAGGATATTTTTATCCTTGTTTACTTAAATATTTTTAAATTTTTTTTTGTGTAAATATTATTAAGAGCCTTGCACTATTTTTATTTATTATTTATTAGTTTTTGTAATTTTTATTTTTTAAGAAATTTTTATAATTTATNTACTTTTATCTCTATTTATTCTCTATATTTCTCTTTTATTCCTTTAATTTTATAACATATCTATATTTATTGAAATAGTTTTTTAGAACTTTTAAGGTACTTAATCATTAAGAATTTGAACTATTTTTATTTTTTTAAAAAAAAAATTTAAACGCAAGTTTTTTTTTTTTATGTTTTGAGTGTTTTTAGAATTTTCACCGATAACGTAAAAAATTTATCCTTGTTTTTGAAAATGCATTTTTAGAAATATCATACCAAAAACATTTTCAGTGTTTTGCCAAATTGAAAACTAAAAATAGTTTGAAAACAGCAAACCAAACACACCCCTAATTACCGAAACTTCATTTTGGCCAGTGATTTTATAGCTATATGTTTTTGATATGATATTCAATTGTTAGTGTCATTGGTAGTCAAGAACTTTGAGATAGGCTTTATAGTTTATTCTGCTGTTAAAGCTAACTTTTTTGGTCATTACATTTTATTCTTGTTCTCTGAGTTATGAGATTTGATGTACTTTCTTAGTTGGACCCAGAGCTGGAATTTGATCGTGAGGTATACCCTCTTGGTTTACTTCCAAATGCTGGTGTTGTAGTTGGTGTTTCCCAGAGAATGTCATTTTCAGCATGTACAGAATTTCCATGTTTTGAGCCATCTCCTCAAGCACAAACCATATTGCATTGTCTACTTCGGCATCTCCTTCAGGTGCAATTTTAACTCTATTAATTTGTGCAAGCAGTTAGTAATTTTAGAGACATCGCTTCATGTGAGGGAGTGCTAGTTCTGGAGCTGCATACTGCACCACTTTTGAAATTGGCCCATGGCTGGTCAATTTGGACTTTTTAGTCTTGGATAATCAATAAACTAGTAAATAAACAATACCTTTCTAATTAAAACAATAAATATCAATAGCTGCTCATCTGTTATCTTTTGCCACTGAAAAGTTTCTCACTGCTTGTTTGGCAGAGGGATAAAATAGAAGAAGCTTTACGCCTGGCACAATTATCAGCAGAAAAGCCACGCTTTTCTCATTGCCTGGAGTGGCTTCTCTTCACAGTTTTTGATGCTGAAATTTCCAGGTAACTATTTTAGGAAAATGCCTATTCATGCTTTCAAAATATTTCACTCCCTCCTTCCCTTATTGGCATTTTCTTTGGGTACATTAGAATTGAAACACTTATTTTGATATTCACTGGCAACTGGATTAGTTTTCTGTAGTCATCTATTTTCCTTTTGCATTGGGGAAAGTTTTCAATTGGTGGTATTCCACATGAATTTTTGTTATCACCTATGGTTTTCTTTCTCATAAATCAAATAAATATTAAATTACGCACCAACTTGTCTGACCACTAAGGGCAGATTAAATCATCAATTATGGATGGGTGTATTATTGAATAAAAGATGGCCTTTTGTTATGCCCAAGCCGTTAACTTACGTACTGTCCACGTTGGATGAATATATGTCAACTTACCCCCTCGTGGCTTTTTATCGCGTCCCTCAGTATTCACAATTGGTACCAAAATTCAACTTAAGTTTCTCATTAGGCAGAGATCTTGGATTCGAATCCTGGGGAACGCGATAGAAAACCGTGAGAAGTAAGTGGGCACATGTCCACCCAAAGCGGACAGTACATAAGTTAAGAGCTTGAACATAGAGGTCAGGTCGTTACAGAGGGTGGTGGGTTGGACATCTGTTTTGGAATTTTGTCGAATTTCTCTTTGCACTGCAATTTGTCCTCTATGAACATTTCTTATAAATGCTTTAAGCATCTTACATATCTCTAACAATTTCCTGCAGACCAAATTCCAGCAATAACCAGACAGCAGTTGCCAATTCTTCTCTTCTGATGAAAACTTGCGATCTGATTAGAAACTTTCCTGAATATCTTGATGTTGTTGTCAGTGTTGCTAGAAAAACTGATGGTCGACATTGGGGAGATCTGTTTTCAGCTGCCGGGAGATCAACAGAGTATGTATCAATTTTTATTTTACATTGAGTTTTTTTAATCCTCAAAAAGGGCAAAAAGTTGACATAAGTTGATGAGGAAAATAAATGTATGATCTTATTATTATTATTTTTTTTACTTCAAAAAATTACAGATTCTAATTAAGAATTTCACTGGAAGGTACGTGGTAGGGTGCACAATTACTTTCAGAATAACTCTATCAAGAGAAGCCAATCGTCGAGTTCTTGAACTGCAATTATTGCTTTGTGTAATCCTGTTAACTATGCTGGCCCATTTACAGATTTTATTTGTTACAAAACAATGATAGTTCTAATCATCTAATTAAAGGAGGCTCGTTGAACCCCTAAAAGCAACTATGTGAATCTCGGTGAGGTAGATTTAAGAATTATTGACCTTGGGGAAGAATTATACAGATGACAGCCAAATTTCGGTAAAAGAGGTACTTTGTTTGAACAGAACCTGTAGCACATTCTTAGAGAATTTATGAAAGTTGTGTAACTTCTGCAATTATTTGCATTATAACGGATTGTCTATTTTCTACTTAAATATCTTGACCCAATCATCCATCTCTGCTTTGTGAAGTATCTTTTACTTGAATTTTGATGTATGTTTTTATTAAAAAAAAAAAAAAAAGCTTGGGACATGTAAATCTTAATCGGTTAGAAGTATTTATTCCTATACCATGTTGGATGTGAAAAGTGAATTGGCAATTATATGGAAATTTATCTTCTGTTTTTGCCTTGGTTGTGATCAAGTAGTGGACTCAATTAAAAATCAATCCAATTGCAACCACTTAATTATTCAATAGTTCTTGTCTTTTACCTGATTAGGAGAAAGAGAGAGTACTTTCAATGCTAAGATGAGGAGTTATTCAGGTCTTCTGTCATTTGTCATCATGAAGTTGCAACTCCAGGATGAGATTTCATGACAAAATGCATGGGTTTACTTTATTCCACCAACAAATTAAACTCATTAGGAAAACTCGCGTATGCTGAGGAGTTACCAGTTTGTTCTTTACTTTGTGATTGATAAATCAAGCGTGGTTTTTTTTTTTTAGGTTGTTTGAAGAATGCTTCCAACGAAGATGGTATCGTACGGCAGCCTGCTACATACTCGTAAGTGCCATTTGCAATACTGTTTTGTAAAGCATTTTGATATGGAATTAGTGTAATGACCTTAGTCTTATCTCATTTTCTTTTGTTGGTTTAAAGGATAGAAAGATATTCCTGCTTGAAATATTTTGTATTATATTTAATGGCTTGTATTGAAGTGAGACATAAGGAATGCAACACAACTATTGGGTAGCTGTTACTCAACATATTATATTTGAACAGCTCCTACTTTCCAAAATGAAATACTATCAGAATAGATGAGTATCCACTTATTTCATAGAGGACCATCAATTGGTGAATGAGTTTGTCTATATTATTTAGTCATTCTTGTGGCAAGACAGAATTTTATTAACATGCATATTGCTTCATGATAATACTCGTGCGTTTTACACAAAGAGGTATCTGTTGTAGTTGATCTGGGTAAATGAGATTTTTTGACTGAATGGTTTTTTAATATACTGAGGAAATAGTGAGACAAATTTGAAATTCCCTTGCACAACTTCTGTTGTGTGCAAATGATCCTCACATGCTGATTGCTGGTGTATTTTGTGATGTGTACTGCTACAGGTCATTGCTAAGCTCGAAGGTCCTGCTGTAAGTCAGTATTGTGCCCTGCGTTTATTGCAGGTGAATATGGGCTTTCTTTTGTCTTCGTATATGCACATCTGGCCTTGGTTCTATAGATATACCCGACATATATGTTAATTGTATTATGAATTTCCAGCATATATCATTTCTGTAAGCGCTCAATGTACTTGACTTTTCCCTTTCTAAAAAGGCCTACATAATTGATTCTGACAACTTCTACATGTTTAGGCAACACTTGATGAATCTTTATATGAACTGGCTGGGGAGCTGGTACGTGGCCCTCGTCATCTAATGTACTCGGGAAGATGATTACTCTTCTGATTATTTGCAATTTAACTTTTTCTTCTTGAATTGTTTTGGGCATTAGGTGAGGTTTCTCCTGAGATCTGGAAGAGAATATGAACCCACCAATACAGATTCTGAGAAACTGTCTCCCAGAGTTCTGGGCTATTTTCTTTTTCCTTCCAGTTTTAGGAGGCAATCTTCAGACTCGAAAAGGTAAATACTGACCGAGTTAGTCATTCATTTTCTGGTTTGCAATTATTTCAGTTTTCTATCCTGGTCTTATCTGATGCTGCTAGTTGACCTTTTCCAATTCTCTGAATGTAAAGCAGCTCTTCGTTTGAAGATCAGAGTGCAAATGTTGCTTCTGTTAAAAACATTTTAGAAAGTCATGCAAGCTATTTGATGTCTGGGAAAGAGCTTTCAAAACTTGTTGCATTTGTCAAAGGAACGCAATTTGATCTAGCGGTAAAAAGAGAGTTTAGTTTAGATGATTATATTCGCTGCAATCTCTGGATATTTTAGATTCGTGGTGAAACTTATTTCAGGAGTACCTTCGGCGTGAAAGATATGGAAGTGCACGATTGGAGAATTTTGCTTCTGGATTTGAAATGATAGGGCAGAAGGTACTTTGTTTCTATATATATCTGTTCATGTGCCGTTGTTGCCTTTTCTTAAATCCTTTCTTGGCTGGTGGATGGTGAAGTCCTTATGCAATACCTAATTATCTTGGACTTTCTAAGCAATCATCTACATCTTTCCGCGTTTTATCTGTTTTCTCTGTTTGATGAACGCCAGGTAGTTACTTCTAATTTTTGTGGTCTTGCTTTCTTAAATATCTAAAAATTTGACCTTCTTTCTATGCATGATTTTGCTGGATGCATCAATTGAAATTGCGTGAAGACTTATTTTTTCTGGTGCAACTGATCTGAGATAGAGTCGAAACAGTTTAGCAGTCTTCATTGGATTTCTTATTGTTATTCCGATGTATATGCAATACAAATAAATATAAAAATAAATTTGGATTAGAGAAAAAATTCTTATATCACCCAATTAAAAGTAACATAGCTCGAAGAATTTTTTTTCCTTTTAATCTTCGTGTCAGTGAACAAGCATATAATGCATTTAGAATATTAATGTGAAGCAATTTATCATATTACTATTATTAGAGTCTCCTTACTGGTCATGTGTACAATGTTTTCAAAAGAAATGCTAGGAAGATAGTTAGGGGTGGGGGTAAAAGGTAAAAAGCTAGATAGACGTTCTATAAATAAAATGTACAAGATTGCTACATATACATCAAAAGCTAGAGCTCCTCTAGGCTTACAAGCTATAAAATTATTAAATGGGTACACGAGAGCGACGAAGTTATGGATTTCTTTTGATGATCTAACTTGAACAGAAGGCTCGTTCTTCATATTGCGCTGACTCTGGTTCGGTAAAATCTGAGAGATCAACTTCATTGACTTATTCATACATGTAATTTCACTGAGATTGTGTGCATTTGTTACATATATTTGATGAGGAAACTAAATTCTTAAATATATGCAACTTGTTTATTATAGTGCGTAACTTGATAAACAGGCAAATGATTTTCTTGAGGGTGATAACATACCCAAATTGGTGGGTTCATTATCAACTGACTTCTTGTAAGCCATAGTTGAGTTTTAAATTGAGTAAGAACGTGTTTGGTTATTCTTTTTAAAGGGAAACGTATATAAAATGACCGAAATGTCTGTTGGAATATAAAAACACTAACTTTAGAAGACCAAGTGATTGGTGATGTTGAGAGAAGAATAAGTTTGATCATGCACTTTCCAAGTTCTTCCGTTGATTTGTTTTTTGTTATTTTTATTTAGCTGCAAATGGGAACATTGCAAAGTCGGATGGATGCAGAATTTCTCTTAGCAAACATGTGCTCTGTCAAATTTAAAGAGTGGATAGTGGTTTTGGCGACACTTTTGAGACGTTCAGAGGTATAATGTACATGTTCTATATCATACATGTTGCCCATACAGAGCTCTGCCCTGCACTAATTCCCTGATTTTTATATAGTTTCAAATAATATTTTCTTTCGGAACTATTCAGATCATTATTACTGTCCGCCAATCATGCATGTCCTATTAATTTTTAAATAATAAATAAATTTATTTAATCACATTCATAGTAATAAGCCCCTGTTTGATTTAGATAAAAAATAGATTTTTAGTAGAAATAAAAGTTGATGAAATTTGTAGTTGAAAAGTTTTGGGTCCTATGAAACGTGTAGTTGAAAATAAGTTTGACGAAATGGGGGCCAAACAGGGGCTAAATATGGTTGCATATGATAAAGCTGTCACTGCTCAACTTAGATGGAAGAAGTCGTTTTTTTTTCGTGGATTCCCTTATTCTTTTAAAAAACTTTGGTCCATGTTTAAGACTGTAGTACCCTAATTAGGGCAGACTACCAGAGTTTATTGCAGTTTGATAATATGCTTAATTTATTTTTTGTGCTCAGGTCCTCTTTGATTTGTTTAGTCACGATTTGCGATTGTGGAAAGCTTATAGCATTACTCTAGAGGTATGGATTTTTATGGAATTAGGACCGCAATTCTTAAATCATTTTTACGTTGCTCACTCCGTTTTTGCCACGTTATATAAAATATGCAGACACACCCAGCATTTGCTGAATACCGTGATTTGCTTGAAGAGTTGGAAGGAAAGCTTTCAAGCTTTCTAGTATCTGGAGCTACTTGAGAATCTTGAAGGATGTTTGAAATCCATGGTTTGGCTAATCCTCTTGTTAATACATTCCTGATTCTGGAAGTTTTGGCTACTCCATCTGGGGCAGACGGGATATTTTAGCGTCCTATTCTGGGAAATCCCATCATGAGCCGTGTGTGACATGATCATCGTGATTATAGTCTCACACAAATTACTGTAAGCATTCTGTCTGTGTATATAAACCCATACCATGTTTGCTGCCTATATTAATTTTTTTTTTCCACTTATTTTCTTTGCTAAATTGAGAGGAAGAGATATGAACGGCTATTGTAGGATTTAGACATGAAGAATTTGTTTGGACAATGCATAGATGGTTAAATTTTGATGCTGAAACACTCTTTATTGAAAATAATGTTTATCTAAATTTGTTCTTCATTGTATATGTTCAAATTGTAATCATACCATGAATTATATGCTACAAATCTATGATTCTATTTCTAATAAATATGGCTGTCGATTGTGAATCCAGCATCATCTGTGAGCATGACAAGAAAAAGGAATATATACCATCGGTAGTATCCCTTTTTCTGTGACTACACACAAGTTTCAGAAATCTTGGTGTCGTCGCTGGAAAGTTAATCATTTACTTATAAAATCATTCGGTTTTTCTTTAATCTTCTATGAAGGACTGTGCGCCGTGTCTTGGTCTCAGTGTGAATTTTTCGAAAAAACCCTAAATGATGTTGGGGGTAAATAAACATCAATAATTTTCATAGTTAGAAGCAAAGTTACTTTGCAACACTGTTTCCTCCTGAAGATGGGGTGCCCATATATTACTTCATTCATTCAAATATGTATTTTACACAAAACACTACTCTGAATTTTACACACCACTCAAGCTTATTGTTACTGCATATTCTATTGAGAAAATTGTTTCAAATACACAATATATAAATCGTCATCGAGATTTTATATATTTATTTCACCTCTTCATCTTCACTTCATAAGAACTACGAGATCAACCCTCACCAGCTGAAGCTGATGGACTCAAAATGAAGATTATCTGCCAAACCAGAAGAGCATATGGCTGCAACATCGTGTCTCATTTTCTTAGGTCCACTAACAAGTACACCAATGCTTGATCCTTTGTTCTCCAACAATATTCCTACAAAATCCCATATCATTTTTAATCTTGTTTCACTAGAAAGAGGTTGTAAAGTATGCTTTTAAATGATAATTATTGTAATATTGATAGAAGTGAAAAAAGAAGAAAAAGAAGAAGAAAAAAACATGAAAAAGATTTGGAGTATCTTACTCTGGAGGTCAGGCCTTTGACCATAATGCACATTGATAGACTTGATAACTGATTGTTGAGGAAGGCTTTCCAATTCTCTCTCATCACCACCAAATGAAGATATACTAGTCACCGAATCTTCCATGTCGAGAATCTGCTTGGCTTCGCTTGAATTCCGTTTCTTGTTCCACATAAATGCACCGGTGGCCATTAAAACAATGGAAGAACATATGAAAAGCATGTTCATCAAAGCCTTCTTGGGGTAGGAATAGAACATATTGGTGTTTTGATCAATAGGGTAAATGACATATTGAGTGAAAACTCCAAGAAGCACAAGAAAAACAATAAAAGATGATGAAATTATTGCACATAGCCAAAGCCAACTATTGGGGCCTAAAGTGGGGTATATAGGTGCATCAGAAGGATTAGGCCTGAAAAATACAGTTTGTGGGGTCTGTAGTTTGTCTTTTGGACGCCCTTTTTCCCTTGTAATATAGGCTTCAACTTGGAGGTCTAAATTGGTGCAAGATTCTGATGAGGGAATGCCAGAAATTGGGAGAATTAGGTCTAATATGGAGAGATGTGAAGAATTCTTGAATACAGTGATGAGTTTTATCTTAGGAATGTTGTGGGATTGCGATGTGGAATTGATGTAGATTAGTTGTCTGATTATTGATATGAAAGGGGTGATTCCACTTCCTCCACTGACCATCACCAGCATGTCATGCCTGAACCAATGAAATTTGTCCATTGTTAGTCAAGCACGCACATCAATTACGAGCATGCACCCGTGTGTACATGCATATACATGTGTTAGTCTTATTTAAAAGCTTAAATTGTCAGATATGAGTTGAGAGAGAGATTGTATTTTTAAAAAAAAATAATGAAAAAAACTTCCTATTCTTAAACATTCAAAGGCATAATAAGAAACTTAGTCGAGCTTTCATCCCAATGTATACGTATGCGATTTTCTGCGTACAGCTAGATCAGTTTCTGCTTCGATGTTCAATTTTTTCTCTTCAAGTTGGTCGTTCTAGTCTAGTTTTATTAATATCAGTTAAACCAACTTGTGAAAGCCCAAGTCATTAGGAAGAACTGTTATTATGCAGTTTGCAAGTAAACTTACCTGAGAAAATTTGTAGCAGCAGGTCCATATGGTCCTTCAACTGAAACTTCAAGACGACGATTCTTCGAAGAAGGAGATAAAATCAAATCGTAGAGATTTTTAGTCCAATTTCCTTCACATTTGATGACAACACTAATCCTATCAGGTTCCAAATTACTATTTGAAGTAACAGTGAAAGGATGCCACTGCAGCTTTGAAATGCTAGGAACATTTATGAACATAGTGCTTGTTGGACTGTAATTCAAATCTGCAAGGGAAAATTTAGAAATTTAATGGTAAATCAATCATTAGAATTTGAACTAGTTCGAACTTCGGATAAGGAATTCTTTCTTTTTGGGGGAATGAAAGATCGTCAAGGGAGAGCATGATACTAGTATCTGTAGAGGAAATGATAACCTGAGCATGTTTGGCTAAGACTAAAAAGTTCACTTGTAGGTAGAAAATCTTTGAAATAAATAATTTTTATTGGGCTGAGTTGATAATAAAAATAAATAATTCTTATTGTACCATATGTGCGCGCGCTACAAGTTAGGTAAATCATACCTCTACTCTTCGAGAAATTCAATTCTACAGTTTCACATGGTAGAACACGAGCAGATACAAGCCGGACTTTTTGTCTCGACTGTAAGAACCTCAAGTAGCGATCGATGACGAAGAGATAAAAACCAGGGAGCATAATGCATGCAAAACCAATTCCAACGTGTAGAATGAAGAAAATGATGAAGGGAATGTAGAGATAATGAGTGTACAAGAAGACCTCAAACATTTTTCTTCTTATATTAGGGTAAGTTGTCATCCACAAAGTCAATCCACACAACAACCCTATTTCTCCAGCTACATTTGCTTTTGATATATTATGTTGATCCCATTTGAGCATCTGTATAAATTAATACAACAACAGAGAAAGTTAGAGTGTGACTCTGCATGCCTGCATGGGTCGTGCTTATGTTTATCGATTAAAAAAAAGTATCGGGGTTGCATTACATTGATAGATCAAGAACACACTAGTCGATTATAAAGCTACGAAAGTAGTTCCGATTGTGAAGGTTCTTATATGACGAGTAAAAGTGAAAATCTCAACAAGTCCTTCAATATAATTCATCATCAAACACTATTCCCCTAGGAAAAACATTATGTTTGTCAAACATTTTCTTGATTTTAGGGTATTTTAAATATATCTCAAAATGTTTCTTTTCTACGTTACAAAGAGTAAATACATTTCTAGGCTGATGGGATCATGGTATAGAAAATGGGTGGCCCAGATTGAACAATATAGAAAATGGGTCGAACCAACCTTTTCATCATGAACAAGCTGACTTAACCCTCCAACCCATATCCATCCCAAATTCACAAATTTTTATGAGGTATAATTATTTTCAGATATTAAAAAGAAAATAAAACTTTTGCTCATTGTAAAAAAAGGCTTCTAGTGATCTTGCTATCAATCAAGAGGATTTCACATATTATGAAATAATCAAAATCGATTTATGAAAATTTAAATACCAAATTGTTTTCCACCGTTTATTCCGAACCTAACAAAATTATATAAAAGTTAAATCTTTTCATTTTTGGGCGAGCGCGAAGATATTTACACTTCAAAGTACTTTCTCATAATCGCTTATAAGGAAAAAAATAATAATAATTCTATAGTGGTTATGTGACAATGACATCAATTCTTATTATTATTATTATTATTTTTTAAAATAAATTTACACTGTTTTTAAGAATTTCAATAATTATTTTTTAAATTGAACATTAATATTCTCAATAAAATTGAAATAAAATAAATCACCATGAATAACAGTGATATAAGGTAAGGTATAATCAATCCATCCTACATAATCCTCCACTAAAATAACAATTGAATTAAGTTTATGAGCCACTTTATATCCTCTTTGGAGGAATAAAGTAACAACTACCACAGCTTGCTTCTTCTAACAAATCAAATATATCATGGAATACTTTGCAAAATGAAAATATAATATGATCTAATCTTTTGTTTTTATTATATATAATTTTTTAGACAAGTCACAATCCAATTGGTATAATTGGAGCACTGAATTATGGCCCATAAAGCTTGCTTGAAAATGAGTCAATTTGTGATCCTATATATCTTGATTGATTGATGGCCATGATTTCATGGTCCCAACAGAAGAAATTCCATGATGAACCAAGAGGACTAATGACAATTAAAAATGGTTCCTTAGTGATAACACTAAGGACAATTTTTTGTGGACACTTTGATTTGCCACTCCTATATATGTTATGATTGAGGTTGAAAAATTGGATATCATGTTTTACTTTTTAAGAAAGTGAATGGAGGATACGTGTAAACATATGACGATAGTTACAGGTCACATTTATGTCAGATGAATGTATTATTAAACAACAAATATTTTTATTTGTTTTTTTTTGTTGTTGTCGTGCAAAGGGTTAAAACATTTTACTTGTTTTTGTGGGTACTTTATGTCAAGATTCTCTAAGTGGGCTCTTGGATTGAAAAGTTGGATACTCCATTCTACTTCCTAAGGAAGTGAGTGAAGCATACTAATCAAAATGTGACGATGGCTATAGGTCACATTTACATCACTTGATATTATTAAATGTCAATATTTGTTTTTGTCGACAAAGGGTTAAAACATTTTACTTATTATCTTTAATGGGATATGTAGCATATATATATAAGTTAGGCTTGAGAATTAGACCCAAATTAAAGAGTATTAAATTCTGAAATTCAAGGTTTAATTAGCTGCTACAAATTAATCTAGTATGTTACAGTATATAATTTTAAACTAAGATGATTAAATATTAATTAGTAGTAAACCTCTTAAGTTCAAAAAGTCTGGGTTTTACCTATTTTCAAAAATTATAAATTTGCTACCTAGGGCGAAAAAAAAATGAATTCGGCATGTATATGTAAATGAACACTTTAAAAAATGCGACGGTAAACATAAACGAACTTTAGACAATTTGATGGTTCATCGCGTGAAAAAAAATAAAAAATAATAATACTTATTTTCTTTTATACAAGACAACCTACCACCACCCCTCCTAGGGTTATATGGATTTAAAAATAAAAAATAAAAAAATAAAAAACCATTGATGCATTAATGAAACCAAACCATGATGCTTTTAACTTTTGCTTTTTTAAAATTTTTAAGTCAAAAATTGCTTCTAAAAGTGAACACCTTTGGGGAGTCCCATTCTAAAGACAATTAATTCAAAGGAAATGACACCTTGTTTTTCACTCTTTTAAAATCAAAGTATTGTTAGGTAAGTCCACTAAATTAAGATTAAAGTGAAAAAATAATCATAAGCAATGGGTAATGCTTAAGTGATTTCCTTTGATTTTCACTATGATTAGAGATTGACATTGAAGTCTTCAATCCTTATTGGATGAAGTAACCGTTGAACCACCTTATTTATAAATTTAAGGTGTCATTTACTTTACTCAATACCTCTTCCACGTAGTGCTCTGTTTTTTTTTTTCATAAACTAGTGACAATGAGTTCGACATTGTCTCATCCAAGTTAGGTTGCCTAATTATATAAAATATTTAAGGGCATGTTTGTTTCGGATTAAAATCAGATTTTAATCTAAATCAAAGTCAAACAATCAATATTACCCACGTTTTTCATGGTCCCACAACTTTTCAATCACATATTTCAAAAACTTCTATCACAATTTACCAAAATTCTAATTTTAATCTCCACCAAACATCCACTAAGTACGTACAGAAAACTTAGAAGGACCTCTATAACCAAGAAATTTAGAGGCCCTAGGTAAAATCGTCACGTTGTTCGGTTCATTACTCCTCCTTCCTCTTCTAATGTGTTCTATTTAGATTGAGTCCTTGTTATAAACGAGAGACTCTTATGTCTAAACAAGACATGTTCCAACTATTTAAGTCGTGTTTTTGTTAATTTAAAATTGGTGACCAACCACTAAATAGTTATTAACATATTTTTCATTTCGTATCTTATTCATTCTAGTATGAACATACATCTATCTTAACGTCCTAATACGAGGCTTATAAGTATATTTATCCATAACAAACTCTTGAAAGAAATGGGAAGAAATTTTACCTCTGATAATCTGTCAGTGAGACTCCAGTAGGTAATATAAAGAGAACCATGAATAGTAAAGAGGGTCATGGCTATATTTCCAAGCCACATATGATACTTGATGCTACCCTCAGAAGTTAGCCCCAACATGGGTAAAATGGATGAGCCTCTTGTCACTGGATAGAATAGAAATGTTAAACATACATTTCCCGCTAGACCAAACACTATGGCCACTCTATCGAACTTGGTTTGCCACCTGCCAAAAACGACATGAAGATTTTATATGAAATACATTGAATGTAAGAGAGATAGATACACTTGTCTAACACACGCATGTCATAGAAAATATAAGACGTAAAAGGAAGACTAGCAAAGAGAAGTCATTCGCACTTTTGGCCTTGTGCCGTGGAGAGTAGAGAAACTTTCTTAAACCAGTAAAAGTAAACCCAAAAATTATGTGAAATGTGCAGAAGATATGAGGTAGATACGCTTGTCTAATATATGTGCTTGTGAAAAATACAAGATGTTAAGGGAGATGAGCAAAGAAAAAAGTTTCTTACACTTTTTCGTGTCGTTGCATTTGGAGTAGAGGAACTTGCTTAAACCAGTGACGCACATAATCTGAGAAATACCAAACATCAAGAGCGATGAACATAGCGAATAAAGCTAGCTCTGTCAATGTAACAATTCCGAGCCCCTTAACGATCATTGGTCGCTTCAAGAACACGAATTTGTAAGCCCCTTTTTTGCTGGTCATTTGTAGATCATCAAAATACATCAAATAAGTAGAAATTAAGCAGTGAAAAAAGAAGGTAATTGATGCAATAAAAAGAACTTTATTGATAATATTTCCTACCTTGCTATGTTACTGTCACCGGTTCTTTTCTTTCCCAAATGCAGATATATACATCCCACAGCAGCTATGAATAAAATTGGGAATGTGAAATCCAGCATTATTGGACCTGCAAGGTAGAGATTGTTGAAGACAAAAATTATAATTATATAAAAATTTATGCCCCCCTCTCTAACAGGTTAATCTTTCACGAGAGATGGTTTAACAATTCATGTTTTGCTGCTACACTTATTTATGAAAATTGTACACATGTCAAGCCTGTGACGTGAAAGGTAGCCTTCACATAAGGCGTGTCTTCTAGTCGAGGGTGGGTTTCGACGGTGCAAGTTTTGCCAAATTTATGGGCATGTTAGGCCATGATGCAAAACATAAATTCAGCCTACGCGCGCATGAACGAGCATGTTTAAGAGTTCAAGTTTCACCGTCACTTATTAACAAAAACTATGGACGAACCACCCACTGATGACCAAGATAAATTTAGGTTATGTCTGCAAGGAGGCGTCTTGAACCAAGGTTTTGGATACAAAACTTGGATGAAAAACACAAGATCTTACCTTGTATTCCAAAGAAAGTTGAATTTGTATCAGCCAGGATATGTGGCAGCCATTTATCATAATACGTATCAGTTGGCATAATGATCCACATCATAATATTCCCAAGAAAAACCAGAAGGGCTAGCACCAAAAGTGCTCCTCGGACACCATTAATAACTGTAGAGGAAGCCATTAATCTTTTTGCCTTTGAATCTCCCCTCTATGAAAGGAAATTTGTTAGTGTATAATTGAATGCTTTGATGGGTTGTATATATATAACTTTCTTTTGCAGTGTATGTACTGTTTGTGACTTGACAAGGTTATTTTAACCACTAAATGGACTGATGACCTCAACTCATCTGTCTCCAATCTTGTTTTGTACATTTCTTTTCTTCTCGTTTATTCTTTTTCCTTCAATATTTACTTCGCAATCGTATGAGAATACAAACGAACTATCTTCTAATTTTCTGTTGATTGGTAGGAAGGATTTTGCTATTGGTACAACCTAGAATGACAATGTTGTGTGTTGGCAAAAAATAATTAACTGTAAAAACAATTTTTTGTTTAAACTGTGTGATGACTTAATGCCACATGACATTTTGTAAACAAAATTGTTATCCATGTTGTACACCAAGCATGATTCTTGATAAGAATGACACAAAACTAGACAATAAGATTCGTTCACCAAAATCGAGAATTAGAAAAAATTTGAACGAACACAACTTTTATTTGATGACCAATAATGACGTTGGTTTAACATTTCTGTAGTCCTAACTAAATTAAAATGCAATTATCTCCAAGAACAAAATGTAAATATAAATCTTAAAAAATAGGTAATTAAATTAATAAAACGTGCATATGATCCTGAAATGATGTATTTTGCCCTAAATTTCGAGATCTCGTGAAAAATTGGGATCAATTGTCCAAATCTAGCTTCGTATTATTGATCAAGACCAAACTAAAATTTTCTTAGGCCATTAGGATTGTCCCCATATAAACTTGTGATCTTACCCCTTTTTGGTTGCACTTCATGTTTCAAGTTTCATAACCTACCTTCGTTACGATGTGCTCTTAGATAAATATTTAAATACATTCTCCTTCAAGAAAAAAATTAGACTAATGTCTCAACTACTTTACATCTCTTTCTCTAGGAAAAGCTTTTTTGTAACCCAAACATCTATACTTGTCATATTCAATGATATATTTTACTTTTAACAACTTATACTTTTACATGATGTGTGTGTTTGAATCTCATTAAGTGTGTGTTTATCTCCCATTATTGTAGAAGATATGAAGTAATAAATAGTATTTTTTGGAGAATGTGTGTTTGAAATTTAGGGCGTGTTCGGTAGAGATTAAAATCAAATTAAAATTGAAAAACTAGCTGTTAATGTTGACTTTTATTAGATGAGTAAAACCCAATAACGGCTATATTTTCAATTTTAATGGATTAAAATTTATACCAAAAACACCTTTAAAGTGATTTTATTGGTTTGTGTGTAGAATATTTTATTGGGTGAATGTGTGGTGAAAAATTTTACTGTAGCAAACAATGTTTTGAAATAATGGGAGACAAACGAAACCTAAAATGAGAATAGAATTTTTGAAATAGTGATTGATGGGAGAATTTGTGGTGGAAAAGTGATGAAAAATCTTATATTTGTGTATAATATTATTTTATTTGAAAAATGTGTAATTGAAAATGAAGAAAGAGAAAAAAAAACGAGAATGAGAAATAAATGGGTATCAAACAGGGGCGATATATATAGTCCGACAGGATATCAAGCAAAAATGTTATGAGTACAAGTCTTAATACATTTATGAAAACTCAATGTGTCTCGCATTTAATAGGAAATTAAATTTGCTTATATATGAAAAGTATGCATTGAAGATATAAAAAAAAAATTTAACTCATTAGTATTGATAGTTTAAACTTTTAGATAACATAGTAAATATGCCCGTCCCACGATAAGTACATTTTCTCTATTCTAGTTAGTTTTTGTTCCAAGTATAATTTCTCACAGCGTGCTTAGTACAAAGAGACTTATTTTTGAGTATTTTGTTTAAAAATTTCTTAACTTTTCTTTCTTCTTTTCAAACTAGTCGAATCAACTCCATCCTCATCAAAATCGATTCTCACCCGTCAAAACTAATCCCTATTTTCTTTTTCCACATCTTGTCTTCTTCAAATACAAGGGGGAAGGGGGGCACAAGGGGTAGGACACGTTGCTGGGAGGAGCGTGGGGCTCGTAGAGCTGACGGGAGGTTGTAATGCTTATCGGGGAGGCGAGACAGGATGAGGTAGACTAAAAATGAAGATGGAGGAAGACGATGCACATGTGGGAGTATTGGAGATTTTAGGAAACATATAACGTTAGTTTATCGAGTACAGCTTCTTGTACAAGAACTATAGTTTTGGAACTACGTTGTGGCAAAATAGCAGCATTATCGAGTACACATACCCTGGTAGTTAGGCAGCAATTTTTTAAAGATTGTGGTTTGGTTTATGTTGTTTGAATGTCATATTTCAGCCTGGGAACGTTCTATTCGAAGTGGACACACACTCCAACAATATAGAAACACCTACACACTTCTTAACGTGTAACTGCATTATGGTTTGAAAACCTGCTGTCACTTTACAATATTTTCAACTCAAGCATGCTTATAAGGCAATCAAAACCTCTCACAAAACCAAAATTACGTGAGAGCCTTGGTGACCTCAAAATTTGAATGATGAGAATCTCGACCACCTAGAGCACGCTAAAACACACTGTTAGGGTGCAAATGTCGCCGTCCCAGAAAAAGTCTAACGATCGTTTACGCTTTGACGATCAAGTCAACTGTTTATGTGAAAGAAGATTCTATTGTTTACCTATCATTTATACATGAAAGGAAGATTAACAATCTTCCCATTTGCTTTTATATTTGCAAAGATCAATTTATCAAAGGATGAGAATTAAAATGGAACAAATTAAAATAAACATTTTTCAAATCTCAATTGATTCAAGACATTTTTGTGTAGGAATGCTCAAATTTACCAACTGAAGCTGATGGATTCAAAATGCAGGTTAGCTGTCAAAACAGATTTTTGTCGTGCAACCTCGTGTCTCATTTCCTTTGGTCCACAAACAAGAAGTCCAACACTCGATTCTATGTTTTCTCTGATCATATATTGAGGATCTGTTTGGTACAGATTCTCCAATTCTACAGTAAATCAATTCTCATTTTTCAACCACACATTCTTCAATAAAATAATATTTTACATCACATCAATAATTTTTTCTTATTTTTCAACCACACATATCCCATCATATCACTATTCAAAAT
>CAIGRF010339709.1:16258-28100 GCA_903798235.1 Fraxinus ornus
AAGTTTTGAACAACAATTCGACTGGTAACAAAAGCCAAGGGACTAAAGTTTCTTTCCAAACACACGCCGAAAAATTCTTCACTTTGGAATCAACACCAGCAACTGATTACAATTCACCTTTAGCTATAAATGTCTTGCCTAACTGGAGTCCATTTTCAGTCTGTTCTATCTATCTTCATGCGTCGATGGGACTGTTTTACTCACTGCTTAGGGCTTGTGGTAGTTCTTTTTTTTTTTTTCGAAACGTATTGGATTTTTAGATGCTTCAAAAATTTTTATCTGAATTTTGTATGGATATTGTTACATTTTGGAGTTCGGTTAATGATGATTATTGAAATTATTTGATATTGTTATCTTCTACCTTGTTTTGTGGTTGATTTATGTAAATCATTGTAAAAGAATTAAAAATAAAAAAATGCAAAAAAGACATACGGTAACGGTCAAAAAATGTTGCAAAAACCCTTTCGCAACGTTCGTGTTTGCGTTGTAAAGTTCGATGTTGTCGTAGAGGGGTCAACTTTTGGCAACGTGCATTGCATGTTGCAAAAAGAGACTTTTGGTAACGTACATTGTGATTGTAAAAAGTCTCTTTTGCAACGCGCAATGCACATTACCAAAAGTCGACCCCTCTACGGCAACATCGAACTTTACAACGCACGCACGAACATTGTGAAATGGTTTTCGCAACGTTTTTTGACCGTTGCCGTAGGTCTTTTTTGTTGTAGTGTTGCATAAAAAATATTTATAGGTAAAATGATTTTAACAATGACATTTTAACTTAGATCTTATTTCTAAAATATCATTTAACTTGAAAAACTAGTTGAAAGCATTTTCTAAAAGTCAACATTTTTAAAAACATTCGAATCGAACCAAATAGACCAAACCGAGAAAACTAGTTTGGTGAATCGGTCAACTAGCCAAACCAATTGTTCAACCAGACCATCGACCAACCGGTCGATCGAACTCGATTGACTAAAGGAGGCAATTAGTCTGTTGAAAATGCAAAGGTTCAAATTTTGATCACTCTAACTTTTGACCCTTTTGTCCAATGGCTATATTTTCGATCATCCAAACTTTTACCGGTCGACCGATTTATCATCCGAACTTACATAATGTCCTTAAAAGTGTATTAAAAAGATAAATATTTTGAGAAAATCTTTAATACTTACATTGCATTTATTTCTTCTACTTCTTCATATTGAAAACTTGGATTGATTGAATCAAACTTTTAAAACATCATATCGATCAAAGCTTCTCATCTAATACTTGAGTGATGATTCATTTCTATTTGTTGAAGCGTTAGTCTCTCCTCGTACTTAATTTATTGATATTTTTATTAAGGGCGAAATTTCATTGTAAAACCATTTTTTTTTACATCTTTAGGTAATATTGAGGTCCATTGAAAACTCAATATTGTATAAGGATTGGTGCTCCTTATCTTTAGTAAAAAAGGCATTGTTTCTGATAGATAGATTGATAATGAAGGATGTAGATAATTGATTTGCATAATCTCTACTCTTTTACTTATATATTTTGCTTATGATTATTACTTGATTAACTAAAGTGTTTGTGAAATACTTAATTTAAAATTATTTTTGAAACATTTTCCAAAACCAATTCAACCCCAGCCCCCAGTTAGTTATTCTTGGACTATTAATTGGTATAAGAGAAATGTGTTCTCTTTGATATTAAGATTCTATAATCTTGAGTAATGGCTAACTATAATCTTCAAAATCTTGAGGGGCATTAAGCAAATCGTCCCCTTTTCTTTGATGGGTATCTTTATAACTATTGAAAGGGTAGAATGATGTTATATATTCAATCAATATATTATAATATGTGGATGGTTAATGAATTTGGTCCTTATAATGCTACAAAAATTATTGCAGTTGATTGTAAATCGGATCAAACCATTTCAAAACTTAGAAAAGAGTACGATGAAGACGATAAACGAAAATTATCTTTAAATGCTAGAGCTAAAAATCTACTCTATTGTGCTTTAAATGAAAAATGAATTTAATCTATTAACACATGTGATTCTGCTTATGATATTTGTAATGCTTTAAAAATCACTCACATGGGTACTAGTAACGCGAAAGAAACTAAGATTAATTCTTTTATTTAATGATTTTGAAAATTTCTTTGTGAGACAAAATGAATCCAATGTTGATATGATTATTTGTATTACGGAGATTGCAAATGATCGAAAATTTACAAACGATGAACTTGTAAGTAAAATGCTTAGATCCCTCTCGAAAAGTTGTGGCTCATTGAAAATGTTGATAGAAAATACTAAAAATATTAACATATCCATTGGAAGAACTCTATGGAACATTGATGACATATAAGCTAAATCACGCAGAGACAAAGGAGAAAACAAGGAAAAATAACGAAGAGGAAACGAAAGAGCCTCCTAAGCTTCAAATTTCTTTAAATTTGGCAATTGATGAAGGCACTAGAAGCGAAAACATGAATGATGAAGAACTTGATGACCTAATTCTTCTTGTCAAAAAATGGAGGGATTTTCGCAATAATAGTGTTTCAAAAGAGAGATTAAAAAAGATAAAGAAAAGAGTAAAAAAATCATTTGTCATGATTGTTACAAACCCGATCACAAAAGAATTGAATGTCCCAACAAAAAAAAAAGATTCATAAAAAGAAAACACTCCAAGCAATATGAGATGAGAGTATGATTATGACCATGAAGAAGGTGAGAGTCAACAAGAAGTTGTCAACATGTGTTTCATTGCTATTGAAAATGAGGTAAACACAATTGACCATTCTTTATATGATGAATTATTTACCAGTGTTCTAAAATGCGTAATGCGTTGCGATGCGTCGAGGTCAAAAATCAAGAATCACAAGCTTAAGCGTGTCAATGCGGAGAATGGGCGTCATAATGCGTTCGTACTTTTAATATTATTTTAATTATTTTTCAAGTATTAAATATATTTTTATATAAAAAAATTGATTTTTAATCATAAAAAAAAATTTACAAAAAAAAAAAAAGAAAGGGGGGGATTAGGCGGCATAATGCGCCGCCTAGGCGGGATTAGGGGCTCCTAATCCCGCCTAGGCGCGCGCATTACCGCGCATTTTTGGACCAAACGCATTTTTACACGTATGGCCGAATTCGACGCGTTTTCACCACGCATCGNCATGTGATGAAAAGTAAAAGTTGACAAGTTAGCCTACTTTGATCTGTTCAGCTTTGAAAAAAAAAAAAAAAAAAAAAAATTATTGAAAAAAGAGGTAGAGAAACATTTGGAAACATAAAAGGATTTTGAAAAAGAAAAGTCGATCACAATTATTTAATCAAATAGTACTCTTCTTTGAAAGAAAAAATATAGATTTGACTAATATTATTCACAAATTCACACGAGGTAAGAAAAATTTCGACTTTATACTTGGTAAACAAAGGAGGAATTGGAGACAAATGTCACTTGTAGTTTGTAACAGAAATGGAGATTTAGCTTTGAATTGTTCAATCAAAAAGAGGTTGCACTTTGAAAGCAAGCACAAGTGAATTCAAAAGTCTACAAGCACTAACTACGAATGACCTAAAGTTGTACGGATACCAAAGATAAAAAATTAAATTATTTTTTATAGGTACCAAAGAAAATAAAGAACAAATGATTCTTGATAGTACATGCTCAAAGTATATGATTGGAGATAAAACTTTGTTATCAAGTTTTAAAAAGAAGGGTGGTGGTCATGTTACTTTTGGAGATATTGTCAAGGAATAATTATTGGCATTGAAAATATTAGTAATCATTCATCTCCCTGTATTGAAAATATTCTATTAGTCGATAGCTTCAAATATAATTTGCTTAACATTAGTCAATTTTGTGAAAAAAGTTATCATATAAATTTTGATTCTTCTAAATGCCTTATTGAGGATGATACATCAAAGGAGGCAATGTATACACGAAGTTGAAGTAAGCATGTTTATATCATAAACAATAAATTTGAAATTGGAGAAAAATGTTTACCTTTTTTAAGAGATGATACTTGGTTGTGGCATAGAGATTATGTCATTGTTGGTATGGACCTACTTTCAAATAGTTTCAAAAATTATTTTGTTAAAAGTTTGTCAAATTTAAAATTTTAAAGATACAAAATTTATGGTGCATGTCAATTTGGAACACAAGTAAAGAGTTCTTTCAAACTTAGACAACACTTTTCAATTGCAAAACATTTACGATTTCTTCACATAGATCTTTTTGGGTTATCTAAAACCGCATGCTTAAGCGGCAAACACCAAGCATTCGTCATTGTCATAGACTTTTCTAGATTTTCTTGAGTATTATTTTTGAACCTAAAGGATGAAACTTGAATGTATTTACATACTTTTGTAAAAATTGTTCAAAATGAGAAGGGATACACTATTACAATCATTAGAAGTGATCACAATGGAGAATTTGATATTATTACATTTGGAGAATTTTGCAAAATTAATGGATATGAGCATAATTTTTCGGTTTCTAGAACTCCTCAACAAAATGGTGTAATAGAAAGGAAGAATCACACATTGCAAGAAATGATTAAGAATATGTTAAATCAAAAGGCTTACTAAATAATTTTGGACTGAAGTAGTTACTATCGCTTGTTATGTTGTGAATAGAGTTTTGGTTGATTGAAATAAAATAAAAACTCCATACGAGCTTTAAAAAAAATAGAGTTCTCAATATCAGCTATTTTTAAGTATTTGGATGTAAATGTTTTAGCTTAAAGACAAAAGAAAATTTGGAAAACTTTTGATTCAAAACTCGATATTGGAATCTTTCTTGGATATTCATCTACTAGCAAGGCTTATAAAGCTTTTAACAAAAGAACTCTAGTTGTTGAAAAATTCATGTATGTGACATTTTATGAAGCTAATCCTCTTGATTAAGAGATGTTTTGATAGTGATATAGGTTTGGAGATTCCTTTGGAGCAAATGAATATTTAATATCAAAACAAGAAAGTTCCTAAAAACCATGAAGATCTACTCAAGGAAGAATCAAATGTGCGACAAGATGAAGTACAAAGAGATCCATCTCTCCCTAAGAAATGAAGGTTTGTTCATTCTCATCCAAAATGACTTATAATCGGTGATCTATTCAAAGGTGTAAGTAACTAAGTACTAGAACTTCTACTAAAAATCTTTTTAATAATTGTGCTTTTATTTCTCAAATTGAACTAAAGAAATTCAAAGAAGTTGAGTCTCATGAATTTTGAATTTTATTTATGCAAGAAGAACTAAATTAATTTGAGAAAATCATTTTTGAGATTTAGTTGCTAGACCGAGTGATCAAACCATTAAAAAAAAAAAATGAGATTTTCGAAATAAACATGATGAAAATGGCATAATTGTGTGCAACAAGGCTTTTCTAGTGTCATAAGGTTAAAATCAAGAAGAAGACAGAGACTTTGTAACAACATTTGCACCGATTGCTAAATTAGAATCAATTCCCATACTTCTTGCTTTTTCTTGTCATAAAGGATTTTCTCTTTATCAAATGCATGTCAAAAGTTCTGTCTTAAATAATTTTACTCAAAAAGAATTATTTGTTAAGCAACCTCTTGGTTTCAAAAATCAAAAGTATCCGGATAATGTTTTCAGACTAAGAAAACTCTTAGCATTTTAAAGTAAACTCCTAGATCATGGTATGAAAGGTTTAGTAATTTAAGATGGTTTTTCAATAGGAAAAGTGGATACTACACTTTCTATAAAACCAAAAAGGGTGAGATTGTTATTGTGCAAATTTATATTGATGATATTATTTTTAGTGCCACTAACATTTTATTTTGTGAAGAATTTTCTAAATGTATGAGCAAAATTGTTGTACAAATTTATGTTGATGATATCATTTTGGGTGCAACTAATATTTCCCTTTGCGAAGATTTTACTAAATGTATGAGCAAGGAATTTGAAATAAACATGATGGGAGAAATCAAGTTCTTGGGCTTCAAATCAAACAAACTAATGATGGAATTTTTATTAGTCAAACTAAGTTCATCATGGACATACTCAAGAATTTTGAAATTGATGAGTTGAAACCAATGAATACTCCTATGAGTTCATCAATTAAATTGGACAAAGATGATCAAGGTACTTTTGTGGACATAACAAAATATTGAGTTATGATCGAATCACTTATTTACTTAATCACAAATAGACCCGATATTATGTTTGGTGTGCATTTATGTGTAGAGTTTCATTCGAATCCTAAAGACTCACACCTTAGCGTTGTTAAACGAATTTTTAGATATCTTAGTGGCATTGGAATATTTTGGGCACTCATATTAATTTACTTAGTTATTCGGATGTCGATTGGTCTGGCTACACAATTGACTGTAAGAGCACTAGCAGAACTTGTTACTTCTTAGACTTTGCACTCATGTCGTGGTTTAGTAAGAAACAAATGTATTTTCTATCACCAAAGGCAATTATATTTCTGCTGCTAGTTGTTGTACTCAAATCTTATGGATGAAACAAACCTTAAATGATTATCATTTATCTTTCAATCATATATCTATTATGTGTGATAATAATAGTGCTATAAACTTGTCAAAAGAACTCCATCTTGCACTCTCAAACCAGGCATATTGGGATTAGATATCACTTTTATAAGAGATCATGTACAAAATGGATATATTGTATTAAAATCTTGTAAACGCGAAAAAAACAATTGCTCGACATTCTCACTAAACCTCTAGCACTCGATAGATTTTCATGTATTCGAAGATGTTGGGAATTATGGATGAATTTGAAGTATGTGGCTAAATTGAACTCATACTAATTGTTCATTCTTGATTGATTTTATGTGCATCATTGGTTGAAATTTATATCTTAAAAATTGTTATGAATTTTACCCAATTAAGTGATGTTCGAAAACTCCATTGAAACAAAAGAATGGACGACCAGCTAATAAATCTGATCGACCAGGTGGTGGATCGATCTAGTCAACCGAAAAGATAGGAATTTCTTTCTTTTCTTTTCTTTTTTTTTTTTCATTTTCCCGATTGATCAAATATGTCCTCTAGTCAATCGAAAATTCGCGAGTTTCAATTTTAGTGGCCTAAAATTATTCATTTCTTCAATATTCTTTCCCATTTCTCTTCATCTTCTCTCTAAATCTCTTCCTAGACTCACAAAATCAACCTCAAATATTCAAAATCTTCACAAGATTTCAAGAACCTATCTCATTCACATTCAACATCTCTTAAAATCCCTAATTTTTATCTATCAAAAACTCCAAAATCTTCATTTTTAACGCCCTACAATACTTGGTCGATATGATAGCCACTTTACTTCAACAAGTGCTTGCTTCACAAAATGCACTTAATGCTCATCTCAACTTGACATTTCCTCCTCTGGAATATTAGATTTGTTGTTAAGTGTCCTTAGCATTTTGTATTTACTTTATGTATTATGGAACTATTCCTATGGTCCTTAAACAATGATTATGCTTTTGACATTTTATCACTCGTGCTTTGATTTGTATTTTGCTATAAATGTGATGATTATTCTCTTGTTTAAACTTACATATTTTGAAATGTTGAGTTTAATCAAGGGAGAATATTATTACTTCATATGGTTGATTTAAATTTTGGATCTAATATACCACACTTTTGGTCTCGTATGTCTAATCCTTTCGCTTATGCCAAAAGGGGAAAATGAGTGAGACGGATTTGATATGCTTTGAATGATCAAATGTTCAAAATGCTTTAAATTGATGACAACTGGTTTGTAAAAGATAGGGGGGTATATGTTAAATTTGAGATTTTATTCCTTATCAATTGTTGACATTATTGCAAAACATCTTATTTGTCATAATCAAAAAAGGGAAAATTGTTGACCTATGATTTACTTTAATCTTAAAGTTTTGATCATAATAAATAAGTTAATCTTGTTTTACTAGTAATTTAATTTAATTTACGCTGTCTTCAAACCTTTCAACGATAAATCAACTATAATTACAAATTGGACTCACAAAAAAGGTCAATATTGAAATCAAGTCTTCCAAAGCGTTCAAAACAATATCTTTCAAGACAAGAGTTTAAAAGATAAATTTAAAGACCGGAGCATAAGACCCAGATTTCCGAAAAATCTCAAAGACTAGGCTTTTTAGAACAAATGTACAGGTACTAAAATTTTGATCTTTAGCAATGAATGATAAAAACTAAAAATTATTTTATGCACCAAAAAGTATTTTCATATTACTTACATGAATGCTTTGATCAAAGATAAAATTGATTTTAAAAATATTATTTGAACTTAGATCATATTTCTAAAATAACATTTACCTTGAAAAACTATTTGAATGCACTTTCTAAAATTCTACGTTTTTCAAAACATTCGAGTCGAACCAAATGGGGCCAAATCGAGAAAATTGATCAGCAAATCACTAGACCGAACCCGATCGATTGAAGGAGGCAATCAATTGCCAAAAATGTAACGGTTTAAAATTTGATCGTTCTGACTTCTGATCCCTTTGCCCAACAACTATATTTAGGGTCATCTGTACTTTTACCGATCAATCGATCTATAATTCGAACTTATAGAAAAGTTTGCAAATTGCCCACTATAAATAGATTCTCTTTTATAATCAATGTAAGGGCCTTCAAGTACATTAAAGAGATAATATTTTACTAAAATCTCTGTTCTCACATTGCATTTATTTCTTCTATTTCTCCATATCGAAAACTTCTATTGACTAAATCAAAATTTTAAACATCATATTTATAAAGGTATCTCATTTAACAAGTGAGCTATTATTCATTGAAGTGTTAGTCTCACTTGATACTTAATATATTACCATCATTTATTAAGAGAGAAAATTCATTGTAAAACCATTTCTTTAAAACTTTAGGTTATATTGAGGTCATTTGAAAACTCAATATTGTATAAAGATCGGTACTTCTTACTTGTAAGTTGGCGAAAGCATTGTAAGGGTTTTGATTACACTGTAAGTCAATCAATATAGTAAAAAGATCTTGCTCATGATGGAGAGCTTTTCAATAGAGGATGTAGATCATTGATTTGGATCAAACCTTCATAAATATATCGTTCCTTATATTTCGCTTACTATTATTACTTGATTAATCAAAGTATCTGTGAATTACTTAATTTAAAATTATTTTTGAAAAGTTTCAAAAACTAATTCACCTTTCTCTTAGTTAATTAGTCTTGGGTTGTCACCAGTCTGTGAAGGCTGCGGAACAAATCATACAACTATAATTTGGTCCCTGGCATCCACTTATATACCAGCCTGAAGAGGTACACCATGCACAAAACTTTTAGAGGCAATAGAATCACCTTTACTCCAACATGTATAATCCGAGTTGGAGAAATCATCCAAATTTCTTATGGGCAAACAATGAAGGACAAAGAAATCAGAATTAGGGCAAATCCCCAGGGTTTCAGCAACAACATGAGAAGAAGCCATCATTAGAAAATTTACTTGTTCAGTACATCACAGAGATTGGCACTGTATTACAAAATCAGCAAGTCTCCATTCAAAATTTTAAAAATTATGTGGGGGCAGATAGCAACTGCATTATCCAACAAAACGAAGGGCACCCTTCCAAGTAACACAGAAACAAATCCACGAAAACAGGTTATAGCTATTAAAGCTGTAGGGGATGATGAGGTTGACATACCATCAATTAAGATTGCTACCCCTATTTGTGCTTATGTGCCTTAAGTTCCATTCTCTTAGGGGCTTCAAAAGTAGCCAAAGGAGGAACAAGTTTAGGTTATCACTACAGAAAACAGAGTTCATCCACTAGAGATCAAAATACAAAGGAAAGAGGCTGATGATAATCAGGTACCTACCACGTGCGAGAAACAAATGGTTCAACATAAAGAATCGAAAAATGTAAATCCATAAGAACATCCAAACCGTCCACATGTAAGTGTACTGTTCCTATCAATACACACATATATCTAGTCCCATTCTCTGAAAGGTTGCTGAACAACAAACTTGAGAAGCTGTTCACAAAGTTCTTAGATGCCCTTAGGAAGCTTCACATTGACATTCATTTCATATACTCAATCTTGCATATCTCAAATTATGCTAAACTTTTGAAAGAAATGTTGACTAAGAAGAGAAAACTACCACGACACAAAATAGTGGCATTTCTTAAGAGTTTAATGCAATCCTACAACACAAGATTCTTCCTAAGCTAAAGATCCAAGGAGTTTCACTCTACCTTGCTATATAGGAAATTCATATCATATTAATGTTTTAATTGATTTTGGAGCAAATATTAATCTGATGCAATTGTCTATCTACAGAAAATTAATTTTCGGGGATCCAAAGAAACTACAGGAACTCTATAGTTAACTAACATATCAATTAGGCATTCCCAATGAAGGGTTGAGGATATGCTTATCCAAGTTGAAAGTTTCATCTTCCCAACTTTCATCATTCTCGATGTAAGAGAAAATCAATTGGGCTTGCGCTAATGAATTTTGAAAAGGTGTAAGATAATCTTAAGGGTGGAAGATAAACAACAAAGTTGTACCATCAATACTCCATCCAAGCAACATGCTTACCCTGATGAATGTAAAATAATTGACTAAGAATAGAATGATGACTATGGAAGTCATCGATATAAAAAAAGAGTTCGTGGGCTGATTGGAGCAATCAAGGACTAGTATGGAAACTTCAAAATTTGGAAAGCCAAAGATAAATCAAGAAACATCTACAAGTACAGTCATTGCAAGAAAATTCAATTTTCAAGCCATCATAAATATCCAAAACAATAAAGTCAAGCTAATGACTATAAACAAATGCTTATTAGGAGGTAACCCTATTTTCTTTCCTTTTTTTTTTTATTATGGTTCCAAGATAATTGGTTAATTACTTTATTTTCTTTTGTATAATAGTAGTTAGTTTAGGTATCTTCATCCTTATACATTTTTTATGAAAAAAAGTTCATGTTCACGGCAGTATTTGCGGCAGTATCAAGTGGCTGTCGTCCACTATTCAGTTTCCCACTTCGTCCCCAGATTTTCTTGTTGGTTGTCACGTGTTTGAGCTTAATATAACTCATTCCATATTATTACGTCTATAATTATTAATTTCTATTTATCTTGTAGGAACATACTCCTGAATATGTAAATCAACACTGGACAAAGGGAAGGACAAAACAACGTGGATCAGATAGCTCTGCAATTATTATTTTTTCCAAATCAGTATCCAAAATCAAATATACATCTAGGGAGTCTCTACATCCCTTCTTCGACCTTTTAGGTCGCTTACTTGATGATATTTTTAAACATTGAAGGCAATGTCCGATTTATGTTTGGGATGGGAAACAAATTGAGTGTTTATTGCTTTCGTGTGATTGTAGTGTTTATTACTTTATTATATATGAAAAAGTAGAAAAAATTTAAAAATCTCAAAAAGATTTCTTTTATGTTTGCTTGTTTGTGATGATTAGGAAGCATTGCCGGTAATAATGTTTATATTTAGAATTATATGATGATTTATGAATAGTGAATATATTACATATTTAGATTAATTGATGCATATCAATGTGAAATTTGATTATATTTATACATGTGAATTAAGCTGAATTAAGCTTAGCATTATGAAATAATGAGTTGATTTATATGCTTAATAGGTTGAATCAATGGACCTTATATGTGAAACCTAAAAACCACTACATTATACATTCTTAGACCATTTTGAGTAAAGTTTGTAGGTGATTGAACGTTGTAGAAAGATATTGAGATGAATGGAGATTCTATGTATTTAAATTCTTGTGTAGATTTTCTAAAACCAAATGAAAATTAGGTGAAAATCTTAATTGAAGGCCAATTCTTGAAAATGAGTGTTTAATGAG
>CAIGRF010339710.1:7931-37274 GCA_903798235.1 Fraxinus ornus
ATTCTCGTACTTTTGTTACCTCAAACCCTACAAAAGTAACTTTGATTTTACTATGTGTACATAGTAATGTACACAATGGTCCTTCCCCCGATAGGGGTGCCATTTGTCCATTATGGACACCCCTATGAATTTTGCTACGTACACATAGCAAAATTCAAGTAACTTTAACTTTTATACTCGTGTCATGAAAATTATGAAAATTATGCTGTAAACAGGAGTGGAAAAGGCCTCCCAATTACACAATACAATTATTAATGCCATATTTTAATTACAAATTAAAAATTAATATCGTTTGAAATAGTCCGAGCCTCTTATTCAATTTTTGTTTCTCAGCATTGCAAGGGAACATTTTATTAAAAATAGTTCACCTTTAATAAATTATTTTGTATTAAAAAATATATAAACGCTTTTAGTACTTTCATTAAAAATTATTTTGAATTTTTTATGATCAAGAAATTGATTAATATATGATTAGGTAATCGATGTTTTATTTTTGTTTTTCTCTAATGTTTGAATTTGACCATTTTTTTCTATATAAAATTATAAAGCGTGACGGAAATGTTAAAACGGGCGGCATTAAAGAACATTATAATTGACCGTAAAAGTAAAATTCAAAGAGAATGAAAGAGACTTCCTCAAAATGGAACTCTAGTAAATATTTCTTATTGTTTGTTGACGGCATTGACAAGAATGATGGTAGCATATTTAATTAATAATAATATTAAAAAATAATGTCCAGAATTTTTATTTTTATTGAAAAGAATATTAAAATTAATAGACGTGATGCTTTTCTAATAGTTTAATCTTTTTAGATGATTGTTAATTTTAATATTTATCAAACAAGATACTACAGTTTTTAAGTTTGGTCGTCGCTCATTTATAAAATAGCGTGTTAATATTGAATTGAGAATAATCCAATTTACATATGAAGCTATATTTTTGGTAGCAAACGAAAAAAAATTCAATAGAGCAACTTTTCGAAATGTTGCTGAATTCATGAATATGCAAGAGATCATCTGAAAAATTGAAACATCTTAATAGCAAGAAAAAAAAGAAAGCGAAGTGATTCTTTTAATAGCAACAAGTGAAATGGGAGCAATCTAAATCGTGGAACGGGATTGTGGAAGAGTATAGCATAGCGAATGTTGTATCCTAGATGACAAACGTTCAGTAGTCGAAATCATCACTAAATTATGCTATGACCCGAATAACACGAGTATTTGTCGAATTCCGTAGTTCATCAAAAAAAAAAAAAGCGTATAAAGTTGCATGAGTTTATCACAACCTTAAAACGATAATTTCGAATGGTATTTTAAAACTACATTGATGTACTTATGTCCTTAGTTCATTGAACCTTGCTATATTTAAAGAATTTTGGTTCACAGAATTTATATAGGGATATGTGACCGTTTGTGGTTGAAACGTGAAAAATAAATAAATAAATAAATAAAAACTTGAACAACACATGCTGCACTGTAAAAATTATGTGTAGAAACCCTGTACGCTTAGAATCATTCTAGTTCTTTCTAAATCCTCGACAATGAGTCAAAAACATGTACCATAGATCCTAGAGACAAGCTGGGCTCCTAGTAATTATCAACGGCCACCCAATTAGCCAGCAATACTGTGAAAACGATTAAACAACAGTCCAGGCCATCCTAGCATAGTAACTTTCACCCTCATTTGTCTACCATTCTCAATTTTTTTTTTTTTTTTTTAAATTCATTTACAATCACATTCTCTCAATAAAATATTTTATACGTAAACTCAATTTTTTCCTACTTTTATTCCCACATTAAAAAAATAATCACTATTTCAAATTCTTTTTTTTTTTCCCAAAAAAAAAAAAAGAACTTTCTTTAATCTACTGTATATCAAATAGGGCTAAAGTACAAGTATAATATATTCGCCCACAAACCCCAAATTATCCACCCATCGGTTTCAAGGTACACATACACTTTATCTTACAAATTAAATAAAGGGCCAATCAACCAATTTCGATGAAGTTTTGATTAAATTCTCGTTTGATGCAACTTAAAATTTTGATAAAAATATATATATTATAATTAAGAATTAATTTTAACTACATATTTCATCAAATTTATAAATTAGAGGATAGTTAAACGATAGAGAGACATGGACAACACATTTACTCATCATGAATATTTGAGCCTAGAAATCGTTTATCTAAGTTTAGAACATTTTATTGTAGTTGCATATGAATTTGATAATTCGTCACGTGATCTACATGTATCCTCTTTATGAAAACAACCCCACCATCATACCATGCCCCCACAAGCCCACCTCTTTGCCATCCTACCTTCTTACCTCCCTTCGCCACCCGCAGCCTACCCACCCCATGTACTAAACAAAGAATTTTCTTACAAATGAAAAAAGCAACCAAATTCAAAACGTAACGCCCGCACGCCGCACCGCGTTCTTCTTGTCCATTCTTTTACAAAGTCAAACCTCACCATCCTCTATATATACCCCTCCTATTCCCCATCTCGATAAGCAAATCCAGAAAAGCAGAACTCTCCATTTTCACTCATTACTTGTTCTTCTTAAACACTATCATCAACTCAACAACACAATATTCATACATAAACACAGATACACACACACAAAAGAAGATGAGGAGTTCAAGACCTTCTTCTCCCTTGCATTCTCAGCACTCTATTTCTCCTCCTTCGACACGTCGTCACAATTTCTCAGAAACATTAATGGAGGAAAACATTGATTACGCTGAAATGATAGTCACCAAATGGGATTTGGATGGTCCAACATACAGAAAAATGTCCCCTCTCTTTGGTGATGATAGAAAGGAGGCCGAAAGATTTATCGAAGGGGTGACTGGCTTGAGAAACGCCATGCACTACTATGTAAAGATAAATTCGAGCTCTGAAAAACTCATCAGGGCGCAAAGATTGATGCAAGTTGCAATGAAGAGGTTGGAAAAGGAGTTTTATTCTATTTTGTCTTCAAACAGAAATGTTCTTGATGCTGAATCTGTCTCGGTCCGGAACTCGAGAGGTTCGACCAGGTCCAGTCTTTCAGATTTCTTGGAAGATGAAGTTGAAGGTGATGAAATTATTGAAGATGGGAATTCTGTATCTGAAGCTGATAAGGCTTCTTTAATGGCTATAGCAGATTTGAAGAGCATAGCTGATTGTATGATTGGATCTGGGTATGGAAAAGAATGTGTTAGAATTTACGATTTAATCAGAAAATCGATGATTGATGAGAGTTTGTACAATTTGGGAGTCGAAAAGATGAACCCTTCTCAAATTCAGAAAATGGATTGGAATGTTCTTGAAGCGAAAATAAAAAGCTGGTTACACGCTGTGAAAATTGCTGTAAAAAATCTGTTTTACGGTGAGAGAATTCTATGTGATTCAGTCTTTTCTTCTTCAGAAAAAATTGCAGAATCGTGTTTTACAGAAATCTTGAGAGATGCTGCAGTTAATTTATTTGGATTCCCAGAAAATTTCGCCAAATCGAAGAAAATATTAGCCCCAGAGAAAATGTTTCGCGCACTTGATCTCTACGAAGCAATCTCAGATCTTTGGCCAGAAATTGAAATGATTTTCTCTTACGACTCATTGTCGGCGGTGAAAGCTCAGGCGTTGGCTTCACTTGTGAAGCTCGGTGAGTCAATACAAGTTATGCTCGCTCAGTTCGAGTTAGCCATTCAGAAGGACTCCTCGAAAACGCCTTCAACCGGCGGCGTTCATCCCTTAACTCGTTACGTGATGAATTATTTGGTCTTCCTCGGAGATTACAGCGGCGCAGTGTCGGACATATTGGCGGACTGGCCATTGAATGTTCAAACTCCGCTGCCAGAATCTTATTTCTCGAGTCCTATATCTGGTGGCGCCTCCGCGGAAGATCCTTCATCCTCCGTCACCGTCCGCCTGGCGTGGCTGATTTTAGTCCTGTTATGCAAGCTCGACGGCAAGGCCGAACTGTACAATGACGTGGCTTTATCTTATCTGTTTTTGGCAAACAACTTAAACTACGTCGTTTCCAAAGTCCGGAACTCGAGTTTGGGGCTCCTGATGGGATCCGAATGGATTTCGAATCACGAGTCAAAGGTCAAACAATACGCCAGTAACTACGAAAGGATGGGTTGGATTAAAGTACTGACATCATTGCCCGAAAATCCAACGGCTGAGTTTTCTCCACAGGAAGTGAAGGAAATTTTTACTCTATTTAATTCGGGTTTCGAAGAGACTTACAGAAAACAAAGCGGGTGGGTCATACCCGATCGGAAGCTCAGAGAAGAAATCAAAATTTCTTTAGCAAAAAAAATAGTTCCGGGTTATCGGGCCTTGTACGAGAAGCATAGGATGATGAATCACAAAAAGATTGGGATGAAGTCAATTGTCAGATATGCCCCTGAAGACTTGAATAATTACTTGTCGGATTTATTTTTTGGAAATGAGGTTTCAGAAAGTACAAAAACGTGGTCGTATGGAACATTATCGGAGTCATCTCCGTCATCCCACGATCGTTGAAAAGGTTACACGAGCCTTTGAATGGCCGGTCATTATAGATTCCATGTGAAAAATATTTGTGAATATATTAATTAAATGTAATTTGACCTCTATTGGAGACATTATTTTTAAATACTCGTACAATTCAATTTTGTAACATTTGAAATTCTTTGATTCATTGGAATAAGATGGAATATATATTTTTTGTCCATTCCTTTAATTTGCACTTTCATATGTCTCGAAGCTCGTGTTCTAAATTGAGAGAACAAATTTTAGTTGAGTTTACGAATCTATAAGGAGAAAATAATATGTGTTTCTAAGTAATATTCTTTGCTCTTTGGATGTTGTTCTTGTAGACATCGAGCACGAGCCTTCGCCAATCGTAATATGCCAATGTTTTTATTAGCTATGATGGTTAGGTTGACCTAATTCAATTCCTTTGGCCAAACTTCTCGATTTCTATGAGAATGAATTTGCACAAGTATTGTCATTTTGGACTAGGTCTCACTCTTTGATGGAATACAATTAGAAGATAACTAATAAAGAAATAATAAACTTCTCTTTTTTATTTTCTCGGGTGTTAAAAGAAAAATAATCTCATTCTGATTAATTTTAATAAATACTAAAATTGAGGTCGATCGAACTTATAATGATGGGATTTCATTAAAAAATAAGGTTAAAATCTTGAAGTTTGATATTTTATGCAATAACGTTAAATATTTCTTATAAGTGAGTATGAAATGAATGAATTTTGATTATAAGTTGTGAACCCATTTTATTTTCGCCAATTCATTTTCATAAAATCATGACATGAAATTCTTTTGTTTTGAGTATTAATTTTGTTGGTTTTAATTGTTTATGGATTTCACAAAATTAACCTTGCAGTTTAAGAAAATTAAATGATGCCAATCAAGTTTTTACAGGAATGGGTTCAATTGAATTGGGCCAAAAGGCAAAGCAGGCAGATAAATTGCTAGGTGGGAAATGATAAGAGTCCCTTGGGCCTCCTAAATGTTAAGTAAGTTAAACCAATTTTACATGCCTTTCTACACGGGGAAAATTCATATTTCAGACGTATGGTTTACACCAATTCAAAAGTCAAATAGATAATTTAACAATTCAAAACTCAGATATTAGGTAATTAATTAAGAATCTTTATTAATTAGGTCGCAATTATACAATTAATGGTCACATATATATAATTATTGGTCACATATTATCAAATTAATTAGTCACTAATGATTTCGAGACCACAAATTCAAAAAATTATATGTCACTGTTAATTTCATTGATCACATATTTTCAAAATTATTGGTCACTGATTATTTTTCAATCACATATTGTCAAATTTTTAGGTCACAGTNACCACCAGCACTACCACTTCAGCCACTTTTGACCACACTCACCCCGCCGCCGCCATCACCATCACCACGACCTTACGACAACCAATACCAACACCACTATCCCAACAACCACCACCACCACCACCACATAAAACACCACCAGCACCGCCGCCGCATCCAACCACACAAAACACCGCCGTCGCCACTAGATGACTATCAAAACCACCACCACCACGTTGTTGTGCACAAAACACCAACACGCTGTCGTTCACGTCCAGCGTCGCAACGTTGCGGCAAACTGAGCAGCATCGTCGCGACATTGCTGTCGCAGAGAGAGGTGGGTGAGAAAGGGGTAGAGAAAGGAGGGAGAAGGGAAGAGGAGGGAGGCGAGAGAGAGAGAGATGGGGGAAGGGAGAAGAGATACATTAGGTTATGAATTAGAGTTTTAATATAGTATCTGATTTTTGAATAAATAAATTTTAGACTTGATTTTTAAAAATCAATTTTTAAATACCTGATTTTTTCTAATTTCCATTTCTACAGTGCGAAAATTACCTAAAAGCCTGCAATTTAACGTTACATTTCCAAAATAAAGATTAATTCTTTCAAAAGTCATGTTACACCTAGTGATGACAATGGGCTGAGCCGGCTTGGCCCTTAATCCCACGAGCTCGGCTCGAGCTCAAGCTCGTGGCTCGTTTGCTTGTGGGTGAGCACACGAGCCGAGCCGCGAGCCCACGAGCTTTTTGATTATTTTTTTTAACTTTTACACGTTTTTTTCTTTAATTTTTCATGAGAGCCGCTCGTCGAGCTCACTTGTGGCTCGGCTCGGGCCTGTCATTTGACGAGCCCGAGTGACTCGCGGCTCTTGTTTTTACGAGCCGCTCGACCCGTTTGACATCTCTAGTTACACCAAATCACATACCCCACACTGCCCCACTCCCACTACCACTCGCACCCAAACTTGCATCCAATAAACCAAAGTATTTTGTCAAGGGTATATAATTTTTGTATACAGAGGGATACATAACACACATGGAGTGGGTCCCACTCACATAATGTGGCCCATCCCATGTAAGGGTTATGTAAAACTCTATGTATAAAAATTATGTACATCTAGAATTATCCTTATCCTAAACCAAATCTCCCTTTAGACCCTATCAATGAAGCCCTAAATCACTACTTGGTGGTGTCACCAATAATGATTTAAGTTAATTTTTTATAATTTTTTTTATCGAAAAATACAATTCGCATTTTCGATTTTCAGGATGTGTTTGAGTTATATTATTTTGGAAGAATGTATTTTGGAATAGTAGATTGATGGAGAATGTGTTATTGATAAAGAAGGAAAAATTATTGATGTGATAGAAAATATTATTTGAATAGAAGAATGAAAATGAAAATTTTAATGTATAAAGACATGGCTAAATCAGAATTTAAAGCAACCATTGGATATGCTCAAGTGATTCACCCAACAAGAGTGTCAAACTAAAATGCTCGACAAGTCATAATAACGCTCCGGCGGAAGAGGGCACTGTTTTGGAGGCAATGGCGCAAATGGAGGGCGGAAATGGAACCAACGGTCACGATCTCCCCGCATTTAAGCTTCTTCTTTCATGTCCCTCTGGCCTCTCTCCGTCTCAGGTAAGCTCTACTTATTAATCTAAAGTATACTGTAATTTTGTGTATTGGGCAAAATTTGATTTATTTCTTAATAACTTATTGCAATTTCATTCCTTTTTGTAATAAATGTCAGGTGTCTGTAGTTTTTGATCAATCATATGATCGGATTCCTCATCCGGATATCAGTTTGGAAAATTCGATTTCCGAGGTTAAATTTGATTCTTGAGTTCACTTTTCCTTCTCAACTGTGGAATACTGTATCAGTTTTATGTGTTTTTGATTAAGATGATCGATTTGGTCAGATATGGGATGGGAGAATTCAACAAAATCCTTCTCTCTTCAATGGACTAAAGTTTAGGGTAAGGATACTCTTTTAAAAACACTATGTTAATTCATTCATTGCTTTTGTGCAATGTGAGTCTGGTTGTCAGTCCCGGAATTCTTTGCAGCTCCAACTTTTTTCCAGTAAGCAAGGTATAATTGTGAAACGGGTATGTTTTTGTGCATATCTAATTGAGTGTGTACTGGTGTGTTTAAAATGAGAAAACCTTAAATTTGGTTATTCATTTTAACATGATAAAAAGAAAAAAAAGTAGACATCAGGATTTGATTCCTTGATTCACTCATTAGAAAAATGTATAACATTGAGATATTTGGGTGAATGGCATTTCATATGTTTCAATGGTTAAATTATGTATTTTGTTCTTTATACAATTGATAACTTGACAGTATGGAGGACACATTCTTAGTGGTGGCAATGATTCCTCTCAAGAGACTCATGTTTGCCTTCTCCTTGGTCTGACAGATTATAGGTTCTCTCTCTTGTCTCTACTTACATGTTTAACTGTTACTATGTTTTGGTGCTCTATATTGCTTAGTTCCGAACAGTTCCTCTTGAGATTTTGGACAAAGTTGAACGATTTCTTATTGTATCGACTGGACTCATTGACTGGTGTTGGATATTCACTGCTGCATTTGCTATGTAGCTACATCATTCCAAAACTTAAGTTCACATAAATGATATGCCACTGAAAGAGAATATTTTCTTTATGTTGAAAATTGAAATATGAATCTGAGAGATCTTCGAAGGGTTAAAATGAACCGATGAAGAAGAAGATACTCTTCTTGAATTCTGACTTTTGAATTTTTGTTGAATCTATTCCGTTTTTGGTTCTCTAATTTTTTGCTGCCGTTTAGTTTTTTAGGTATTTTATTGTTTTGTTTGGGCCTAAAATGTCTTTTTAAATGAGCAATTTTTTTTTAAAAAAAATAGCATTTTCTGATTTCTTTTTATACAATTGAAAAATCAAATTTTAAATAAGGCGCATGCCTCATACTCTATGAGACGCACGCCTTGAGGCGTGCGCCTCAGATTTAGAGGCGTGAGCNAGAATTATTTTTTCTGACTTTGTATACTTGGTTTAATGCAGCGACTAGGAATTCTATAGAGGGGCTGCCTAACTTTATATCTTTTCTTTCTTGTGGAAAATGATAATACACTCCCTGTGTATTCTCTTTGATTAATGAAATTTTCTGATTATTTATCAAAAAAAAAAAAAGTGGTTAAAAATGAGTAGAAGAATGAGAATGAAAATTTTAATTTGGCTCAAACAGTGGCATAATCTAATTAATGTTGTTTTCTCGCTGGGTCTTTGAGCCTTGCTGCATGATTTTTCTTGGACAGCTATTCGTGCTGCTACTTTATCAAATTGAGTTCCACAAATAATTTACCACCACTCACAACCTATCCACTGCAAAAAAAAAAGTGAAAGGTATCAGAATAAAGAATTATATGTGGATGCATTATTTTCTTAACCTTGTTGTTTTGTGCTCAGGACATTTGTTGGAACAAACTTGAACCCTTTGTGGGAAAGATTTCTTTTTCCTTCTGAAGGTAAATTTCTGAAGTCCACTTTTCTTTGCAACATGAACCAAATGTCGGTTAAAAAAGAAGAGGAAGAAGAAGAAGAAGAGATTGTCTGTTTTATTCGTCCTCCCACCCTTCCTCATACAGAAAAATAAAATGAAAAGAAAAGAAAAGAAAGAAAAAATATCTTGGGCATAGTCAATGCAGAGAGATCTTCGAAGGGTTAATGCCAAAATCTGGCTGAATAAACTTGAAATGGTTGAAACCTTTGCTTCTATGCTTTTCAGATGCTGGAATAAAAACATAGAACGAATTATTTGGAAAGGAAAATAGTTCATAAAGCAAATAGTTGGTGCTGCATATTTTAATATTATGTTTCTTTCCTTTTTATTACACTGTGAAGCAATTGTTCCGACTTCCTTTTTCTATGTTCTGGATTGCAAATTCATGTGAGCTATCCTGGCAAGTAAACGACTGAAATGACAGAGATTGCTATTTCAATACTAAAAGCTTTGTTTGAATTTCCTGGTGATACACAGATTCATAACTGCTTAAAGTATAAATGTATAATTGATCATATTGTTTTGAATTTTCATGTATTTGATTTGATAGCCTGGAACTTTGTCACAAAAGAGCGTCCAAGAATCACAAATTTTTTATTTTTCATCTGTAGATGATTGTAGACGGTGTCAACACACTTCTAGTCCTCTAGGAAATGGTGCTATTGTAGAGACATCTGATAGAAAAATACTTGTGCTGCAAAGAAGTACTAATGTTGGTGAATTTCCGGGATCCTTTGTTTTCCCAGGTGGCCATCCAGAGGTAAATATTAATGGAGCACAATTTTTTTTTATTTTGTTCCTCTAGATCATAATGAATACATGCTCACTGGATTTGAACTCTCTTTTTTGTTGATAGCTAATCGCATAGTGCATATTTTCTACTTTAGACTTTAGAGTTCACGCAAAGGGAGTTAGGTGCAACATATCCACCTAGAGGCAGGTTATATGCTGTCATTGAAATTCAGTTTTTTAGTCCATCTGTTCACGTTTGTATTTCTTGTTCTTTGGCAATTATCTGTTGCCAGTCCTTAATCAAGGTCTCTTTAAGCTGAATTCCATTTTCAATTATCCCCACTAACCTTACCTATCCTAATCCTATGTTACATATTTTGGCAGCCCGAAGAAGTTGGAATAACATGCCATCTGAATGATGGAGAGTTGAACTATCAGATGGTCAACAGAAAGGTTTCTGGAGAAATGTTTGATAGCATCATTCGTGAAGTAGTTGAAGAAATTGGAGTTCCTGCTGCTACCCTGGTAAGTGGCAATCCATTTGGCATTTGACTGCTTAAGTGTTTGGAGTTGGGGCTTAATCTGGCCGCATAAATCTCACAATTCCCACTACCTTGATTAATTCACTTTTGGGGCTCCTCATTTTACTTCACAAATTTTTATGACTTCATATGTATTCCTTATTATACCTCCAACTTTTTCAGTTTTCAATATCAAATATTGATTGTTTCAATGCTATTTTGTAGCAGAGCTTAGTGTAACTGTCCTCTAAAATTTATTGAACAAAAGGAAAAAAATTATCAACGTACAGATTTTGGCCTTCAACTTCGTTCTATGTCCGTCCATACTCCTGCTAAACTTTTCTTTATTGTTACCTAGGGATTTATCTATCTAAAATGTATTCTTATGTTTTCTTAAGGAAAATAAGATTAATTTTTGAAAATTTCCATAATAATGCAGGGCAAGCTTTTCTTTATTGGCATATCCCGCAGAGTGTTGAATGTTAGACCAACTGCTTTCTTCTCCATTAAATGCAGCCTTCAGTCGGAGGAGATTCAACAGCTTTATGCTAATGCTCAAGATGGCTACGAGTCAACCAAGCTTTATGCTGTGACAATGGTCAGTTTAATGCATTTTTTATACGAGTTTATATAAACACTGCTCCTGATTCTTTGAAATGTCTCTTTCCTTTATACTGGAAAGCTCAAGGAAAAGAAAGACTCGAGCCAGCTTCATGACTGTTTACTAAATATTTCATCGGATTGGTGTTATTATCAGATTGAATTGGAGGGCATGACATCTAAAATGCCTGGGTGTCACCAAGGAGGATTTGCACTGTATAAGTTGATGTTAGATGCTGTGGAGATACCCTGATGAGAATTACGTCATATCTTCTGAATCAAGAGACATCACTCCTCAAATTATACGAAAGTTCTGTTGCTGTATTTATGTTGGAAATATTGTTCTTACAATAGAAGATTTCCTGAAAATAATGTTGCATCTTGGTTATGCATCCTCACCCCCCTACAAGTTGCATGCATAATTTTATCCTTAGGTCGATTTTTGTGCCCTCATCTGTATTAAAATCCCTAACCTGCATAATGAGCTATGCTTGGATCTCCAGAAAACAGTGTTTCCTATCCCGAGTATGAATAATTTGGTATTTTATGCACTTTTTCGTGCTTACCAGATCTACAGGTCAAATTTAGTGGTTCAACTTTGTGTGTATAATACTCGTGACTCTTAATAATGCATGTTTCATGTGAATGTATAGATCCAATTGCATTACTATCATTTTGTTCTTGAAGTCTTTCTTCAAAATTGTCATCTTTGAAATGAGATGATGAGGATTTCAGTATTGCAAATAAATCGCAATGCAGTAATATTTTCTCAATGTGCTGTACCTTTTTTTCCTTGTAATGGTTGAGTTAGTAGTACGTTTATGCCTTTTTTTGCTCGTGGGGAACCTTAAAAATCTCAACCTCACACGTTGAGGAAATGAAACACAGCATAAAATAGATCGTGCTAGAGAATTAGCATCCACCATCGAAGATTTCTAGTCCAAACCTCGACCTCCATTTGTTGGGTTTATCATTCATGTTACTCGCAATTGACTATTTGAGTTCTTGATTTTCTCGTTAGATGATAAAGTTGCCCATTAAAAAATAGAACTTCTACATCTATAGTTACTCTCACTCCCCTATCCCATTTATATAGGCTGGTTTCGATTTTTGCACGTATTAAGAAATTTTATTTAATGTTATTTATAAGTAATTTTTACTAAAAACTTTTCTAATTTACCCTTGTTCAATTATCAACAACTAACAGTAAATTGATTATAATTAGGCAAATTAAATAATGATACATTAGTAAACGAACACAACAAAACATTCTCAATTAAAAAAAAAACAGAATTATATAATTGATTCAAGAAAATAAGAAAAATCAACATATATAAATGCAACAGATCGAGTATTTGATAAATTTTTTTTTTTTTTTTGCCTTTTATGAGAAAATGGCTAACATCTATCCTTGTGTGTTTCGAGTGAAATTTATCGATGACATTTTCCCTTTGACCAAAAATAAATAAAATGCTCATTTTATAGCAATGCGTAACAACAGCAAAACAAAAAGTAAAATTTCTTAATAAATTTAAAATCAACTGTATAAATCTTTTGGTGTTGTCCAACTCGGTCAAGTAACGCCTAAAAATTAAAAAGGTGAAAAAGAAGTGAAAATTGTAATTTAAGAATTGAACAACCAAATAATTCGGAGGGACAAAAAATATATCTTACAGCCATTGGGACATTCGAAGCCCATGGCTCTGTTATTACCGTTGGTCGTTATGCTATCCCCACCCAACCCCACCCACTTGTTTTCCATATATATATATTTTTTTGCATTAATTCTTGTTTGGAAAATAAACAAAAATAAAATAAAATATTTAAAAACCCCACCATCATCGACACCTTCATACAAGGGCCATCCTTCGTTTCTTTATTGATTTAAGAGCCCGGGATTCAAATATACATACTGACATGATGTGTCCCGAATCATCTTAATGGATCTGAAACATGACATGCGTTGATGATAGATGCTAACTATATGGCAAATCCATCACCAATTAGGGATGACAAAAAAATTCGTTCAACCCGATACCGTGGGCCCCGCCCAGGACGGGGCGGGGATTACCAGCCTAACCGGGTAAACAGGGCATGGACGGGGCGAAGGTCATTAACCCGAAGTGGGTACGGAGCGGGTACGGGAAATATAGTTCCCGCCCCGCTACCCGTGCCCGTTTAAAGTTAATTTCAAATTTAAGTTTTTTATCGAACAAAAATTATAAATTTATCATCATTTTTAAAGAGAATATAAGTTGTTTTTAATAAATTAGTAAAAAAGTAATAATATTTACTAACTAAGGGCCCGTTTGGTACCGATCAAAATACAATTAAAAATGAAAATATAGCCGTTATTGGGTCTCACTCGTCTAATAAAAGTCAATAATAACGGCTAATTTTTCAATTCTAATCCGATTTTAATCTCTACCAAACGAGCTTTAAAGACATTAAAAAAAATAAAAGTAAAAAATAAAATATATAAAAAGAAAAAGAAAAAAAATAAATGGGGCATGGGACATGCCCCGTCCCGCTTTAACCAGATATAGGGATGAAGTAAAATATCAAAAATACTTGACGGGACGGGGGGTGACTCCCCCCCAGGACGGGGGGCGACCCCCCCGGTTGCCATCCCTACCACCAAGGCTGATTATAAATTACTACTAAATATGCGCCAAATAAGATGCTTATGAAATAACGCAATGTGCCAAACATAATTACTTCGTGCTTTATCAGATGAATCATATCACTCAATATGTTGTGTGCCGATCCTTTTGAAATTATCAGGCTCCTCCAGTTATAAAGAATCGATTGCTACCTGTAGGAAAAATCGTGGAAAAATATATAAGTTGATAGCTCAGTGAGTGGAGAAGTTCAAAAATAATTATACTTTCTCATGAATAAATATTTATAAAAAATCGAGTTTATAACATCATATAATAATAATAATAATAATAATCAAGATGAGAATAATGCTTGTACTACTAGAAAATATTATTTCGCAGTCATGATAAAATTATCAATGTAAACTCGAAATATTTTCATTTGAAACTTTCATTTTATTGGGCCCTTGACACACCTACTAGGCACCGAATAAAGCTCTAAGCAATATCAACATCAGTAATCAATAATCAACTTGACACAATCAACCATCCTTTTATGACCATCAGAGGTACATCCCCTAACTGCTTTCATGATCACCCAGAAGTATCACAATATCACAGTTGAGTGGACCATCCTCTTGTACCCACTAGAGGTACATCCCTAATAGCCCCCATGATCACTTAGGAAATATCCTACCCGAGGTATCAATAATTACCATATCACAACAATACAATCAAGTGGTCAATCCTTTCGTGATCACCAAATGCACATACCCTATCCATCCTTGTGATCACCCGAGAAGTCTCACTTGTGACCAACACAATTGCATGTCTGGTGCCCTAGTGTGGTCAATAAAACATACGTCTCAAATTTTAATTCGTAAATAATCCATATACAATAGTTGACATTTCACATATATCATAATAAAAGAATATTTCCACAATAATCATGTAATTGGACAAATAATTTACTTAATTACATAAAACATATAATAGTAGCTGAAATAGCTCACATAATACCACATAATGTAATAGTATATTTAGTTTATCAATACTTGAAAATATTTAAGTTGTTACACTCACAAATCTATGGATAGCTAAGAGATCTCCATCACTTACAACGTTTTCCGCGAGGTCTGCTTCGTTTGAAGTATCTGAATATCTACTTGTAGCCATCATTTCTTTATTCTGTAATTTGTAGTAATCCTTCTTCAAGTGCCCCTTCTTCTTGCAGTAGTTACAAATTTAATTACTGAACTTAGATTTCGATGTGCCTCATCCATAACCACCATGAGCAATCAGGTATTCTCCATCTTTTGCTTCAGAAACCAAATGCTTCATCTTCTCTTTTAAATATATAGCATCATACACATCATTTATGGTGAGAGTATCACGACTATACAAGATCGTGTCTCTAAAAGAAGAAAACGAAACGGGCAACGAACACAATATGATCAATGCCAAATCTTATTCGTCATACTCTACTTCCAAAGTTTTCAAATCAGCGATGATCTCTTTAAATACAATTATGTGATCTTCTAACGATCCTCCTTCTACATTTCGATAAGAGTATAAACGATGCTTGAGGTTCAACTTGCTCGTCAGACTTTTAGTCATGCACAATTGCTTCAACTTCAACCATAAAGCAGCTGCTGATTTCTCCTTCAAAACGTCATGAAGAATGATATTTGATAGATGAAGATGAATGTGAGAAACTGGCTTCTTATCCTTCTGTAATTTCTTATCCACGGTCAAAGTTGCTGACATCTTGTTAATTCCCAGCAACGCATCATCCAAATCCAGCCGTGCGAGTACTGCACGCATCTTAACCTGCCATAGCAAAAATCTAGTACTCCGATCCAAAAGTGGATATCATACTTCATGAACAAAAATTTCGAACAAATCAAACATTGCGCTCTGTGGAACTGTTGAACCTTGTCTCTGATACCACTTGTTAGGATTGATACCACTTGTTGTGACACTAATTATCGGATTGATATATTGAAATTATATGACAAATAATAAAGTATTTGATCAATAACAAAAGAATTAAAGAAGGCAAGAATATGACAGAGGAATTATGAGATTTTATTGACTCAAGAATAATGGAGAAGAGAGAAAATTACAATGAATCCTATAATTCTAGTAATCTATTTTCTCACACTTATAAAATTATATAGAAGAACCTAGTATTTATAGAGAACATGAAGGGGATGTCAAAATTCTCCCAGTAGAGCTGTTGATGAAGTAGGATACCAAAAAATAGAGTCTAAAACAAATTATAACTCCTAATATGTTTCCAAAATAGAACTTCAACTTGATATAAGATTTCAATAGTATTTCAAACTTGAATTTTTTATGACGTGCACTTCAATTAGAATTCTTTAATTACTTCAAATAAGAAATTCGAATCACACCCAAATTCTAACAAATGTAACTATTAGCCCCAACATTATGTTTTTTTTGAATGTTTTTGATGGATATTTTTAAATGTAATTATTAACTTCATGTCATTTTTTTTTATGGTTTTTTGAATGTAATTACTAACTTTAATTGCACTGTGATTAATATTTCTTCTTTCAGTTCTTCTTGATTTTAACTTTATTTTCTCATCTTGTAAAAGTCTATCAACTCGACTTTGTATACAAAATACTACAAATAATTTATTCTCTTATAAAAAGATAGTGCTAAACCATTCAAATCATTTTAATCGTAAATTTATAAAGTAAGCGCGTTACAGAATAATACATGATAATTCTTAAATTTCCACATCATCCGGGTGTCAGTTGAGAAAATAAGTGCCAAAAACTCGACTACCTTAAAATATTGTGAGTAATTAAAGACATTTGTCAAAGTATAATTAAAATCTTGAATCACACTATTTTGGAAGAACGTATTCTGAAATAATAGATTGATAGAGAATGTGTGGTCCAAAAAGAAGAAAAAGTTATTGATGTGATAGAAAATATTATTTTATTAAAAATATGTGATTGAAAATGAGTAGAAGAATAAAAATGAAAATTTTAATGTGTATCAAACATGGAGGGGGTTAAGAATAAAAAATCTTAATCTAAAAAAAATGAAACCCTATTACAATAATAAATAATTCCCTATACTATTTATAATAGAATTATCTTACTCATACTGGAAAAAGGGTTCATAACATTTTCTACCCATAAATTTAAGGAAAAAAAAAAGAAAGGAAGTAGAAAGTTAATTTCATGCTATTCGTGTCAGTTTCGTTACGAGAGTTCTAATTCTTCTAAAAGGCTTGCAGATTTTTTCTTTTTGTTAGCATAACATTCAATTCACTTCTCCTCTATCCCATTTATTAATAAGCGACGATCATCCCACCGGAATTCTCACCTGAACCATCGCAAGGCCGCCATGGATGAGGAACTGCTGGAATTGCAGAGGCAGTTCGAGTTCGCACAGCAAGCAAAGTCTGCCGTGCGGTTATCAGAAAGAAACGTCGTCGAATTGGTTCAGAAACTCCAACAGCTCCAGATCATCGATTTCGATCTCCTCCACACCAGCTCCGGCAAAGAATACATCACACCCGTAACTGATTATACACTCAATTCAATTTTTTTTAGAATTCCTTTTTTCTGAGTTATTTTAATTATTCAATGCAAGTGTAATACAAAGAATTCCTTTTTTCTGAGTTATTTTAATTATTCAATGCAAGTGTGATTTGTATATGACAGGAACAATTAAGAAGTGAAATTGTGGATGAGATAAATAAAAAGGGTCGAATTTCGTTAATCGATTTGTCGGACACGACAGGGGTGGATTTGTATCACGTTGAAAAACAAGCACATCATGTAGTTTCGATTGATTCCTCACTTATGTTGATCAATGGAGAAATAATTTCAAATTTTTATTGGGACTCGGTTTCTGAAGNATTGCCACCTCTAGATTTTTGTGAAGTGATACTTTCAACGTTGTTTTTCAATGGTTATAATTTTTTCTGAAAATTTTGAGATTTAGGGTGTGTTTGAGCCACATTATTTTGGAAGAACGTATTCTGAAATAATAGATTGATAGAGAATGTGTGGTCCAAAAAGAAGAAAAAGTTATTGATGTGATAGAAAATATTATTTTATTAAAAATATGTGATTGAAAATGAGTAGAAGAATAAAAATGAAAATTTTAATGTGTATCAAACATGGAGGGGGTTAAGAATAAAAAATCTTAATCTAAAAAAAATGAAACCCTATTACAATAATAAATAATTCCCTATACTATTTATAATAGAATTATCTTACTCATACTGGAAAAAGGGTTCATAACATTTTCTACCCATAAATTTAAGGAAAAAAAAAAGAAAGGAAGTAGAAAGTTAATTTCATGCTATTCGTGTCAGTTTCGTTACGAGAGTTCTAATTCTTCTAAAAGGCTTGCAGATTTTTTCTTTTTGTTAGCATAACATTCAATTCACTTCTCCTCTATCCCATTTATTAATAAGCGACGATCATCCCACCGGAATTCTCACCTGAACCATCGCAAGGCCGCCATGGATGAGGAACTGCTGGAATTGCAGAGGCAGTTCGAGTTCGCACAGCAAGCAAAGTCTGCCGTGCGGTTATCAGAAAGAAACGTCGTCGAATTGGTTCAGAAACTCCAACAGCTCCAGATCATCGATTTCGATCTCCTCCACACCAGCTCCGGCAAAGAATACATCACACCCGTAACTGATTATACACTCAATTCAATTTTTTTTAGAATTCCTTTTTTCTGAGTTATTTTAATTATTCAATGCAAGTGTAATACAAAGAATTCCTTTTTTCTGAGTTATTTTAATTATTCAATGCAAGTGTGATTTGTATATGACAGGAACAATTAAGAAGTGAAATTGTGGATGAGATAAATAAAAAGGGTCGAATTTCGTTAATCGATTTGTCGGACACGACAGGGGTGGATTTGTATCACGTTGAAAAACAAGCACATCATGTAGTTTCGATTGATTCCTCACTTATGTTGATCAATGGAGAAATAATTTCAAATTTTTATTGGGACTCGGTTTCTGAAGAAATTAATGAAAGACTCCAGGAGTGCAGCCAAATAGCATTGGCAGAAATTGCGGCCCAGCTGCAAGTTGGATCGGAGTTAATCCTCTCCATATTAGAACCACGTCTTGGAACTTTGGTAATACACTATTTTCATATTTAGAATTTTTACTCAAAATTTCATCTTGTTAAGATTATATTTAGATAAATAAGTTTTTCCCTTTCTAACTACCTAATCTGTTATACGAGACGGTTCACATGTTATAGCACTAGGTGAATTGATAAAGACTAAAATTTAATAAATTTACTTGTTTCATCTTTAATAGCTCAAGCTTTCATATAGTTGGTTATAGTATTAAAGTATTGGTTTTTAGTGGCTTTATCATGGTGTGTATATAGGTGAAAGGTAGGCTTGAAGGTGGGCAATTGTATACACCGGCATATGTTGCACGTGTAAGTGCAATGGTTTGTGGTGCGGCGAGAGGAATTGCTGTTCCGATGAATTTGTCAGCGTTATGGAGCTCACTGCAGGTTTTATTGCAAGAAATGGATGGATTTAGTGGTGTGATAGTTGAGAGTTCATTTTTCCAGTCACTGTTTAATGGGCTGGTGAAGGAAGGCAAGATTCTTGGCTCACTTCGTGCTGGAGTGCATTGGACTCCTTCTGTATGTGACACAACTCTTCATGTCTCATTAATGTTTTGAACTTGGTAATTTTATGTTTTGATTTATATTGCATCATAATCCACTGGCTCTAAAAGAAAATCCACACTATTGCAACTGAAGTTATTTCCATGTACTGTATATTAAGATTTTAACATCAAAAGAATTGATATTAGTGGTAGAAAATATTTTTATACTGTGATTATGTGTTGTACATCTAATATTTCTTTTATTCATGCATAGTTTTGGGCTCATGGTCTACCATTCTACAGGTCTTTGCCTTGGCTCAAAAGGAGAGCGTTGATTCATTCTTTTCACAGGTGGAATGCTCACTTGTTATAGCCACAGATTGTAACTTTTTATCCGTATTGAAAATTAAGAATTATCGTCCAATTTTTTTTTGCAGTATTTTGCTTCTTTTTTCTTTTACTGGCATTTAATTTTGTCATATTCAAGAACCTTAATTATGTTTCAATACATGGACTAAATATGTAACTTTTATCTGCAAACTAGTGTTCAATGAACCAAATGATGCAGTTTCTCCTTAATAATTGCCCATGAAGTGTAAAAATTGAACCTTTTTTTGAATATGTCATTTAGCACTCTTCTATTTCTTCCCACAGAATTCTTTCATCAGTTATGGGGCTCTTCAGAAACTTGGAATACCGCAACCTATTCAATTTTTACAGGTATCGTCCTGTTTGGGTTTATTCCTGTTTTTCTATGGTTTTGGTTTATTGAACAAATTATAATAATAAGATATGTGGAATGAAATTGATTCAGCTGAAGATTTTGCTTTGGTATTTATCTAATTTGTTTGTTTCAATGTATTATCAATTTAGTCCAGATACCCCGAAGGGATACCTCTTGTCACTTTATTTGTTCATCCTTCACTGACTGAAATGCTGGATGCTGCTGTGGAAGATGCCATTGAACGTGGTAGCTGGTGAGTTCTCAATTCAGCACGCCATTTTTGTAGCTTACGACTTCTATGTACCTGTTGCAAAATGGTCCATGAAGGCAGTTGTTCATAATATTGCAAGGTGTAGTCAGCCCTTCACATCAGGGAGAGGTCTATTAAATCATTGTTGTACACATGAATACATGGGCACTCATGGACTAGATAATCTACTTCAGATGATGTCACATCACCTACTAGCTTTTGTGAAATATGGACCAATATCATAATTTCACTGATTCACATCACTTCTATATTAATTCCTTTGTTTTATGAAGCAGCTTGAGTATTGTTTGTAAAGTAAATAGATTAATTTATAGCTATGCGATCCTGATAGAAGAGCTTAGACGAGAGAGAGGTAAACTGACACTAATATGACATGATGTGGTCGCAATATATTTGATTTTATCGAATCTTTCAGTAGATGTGGCATTGGATCTAATGGAGTGGCCAAGAAGGATTGATGTAGGCAACCCTAAGTTTATATAGCAAGACTCATTTTGGGTTTGTGATACTCATTAGTTTCCTTTGCCCCTTTCCTCATCATGTGCACGTGCTTTGCACTTGCGCACTTACAAAAACATGTAACATAAAGTCTTTATATATTGACACCTTTTTTGTGCATGTGCTTTGCACTTTTGCACTTACACAAACACATAACATAAAGTCTTTATATATTGACACCTTTTTCCTTACTGCAGGATAGATTCACTTTCAGTTTTATCAACATCTTTTGTGTCCCAAGATGCAGCTAAGATTCTCTCACTTTGTCCGTCTGTTCAGAGTGCTCTTAAGGTATTAATCATTATTCTGTCACTCTCCACATTTTGGCTGTGGTTGAAGACTTGTTTGTAACTTTTCTTATTAACTTCTTTCATTTCTCAGTCTGACAAAGCACTTCTGTTGGGGGAATCCTATGTTTTTAGCAATCGTTTTGTTAAGGTAAATCTCTACATTGTTCATCATTACTACATCTAACAGAGTTGTTGAAGTTTGATTTCCCAGAATCTATAAAGAAAATATCACTCATTATTGTTATTAAGTATCAATAATTTTATTCCAATTATTCTGCTTGCTATAGTAATTTATGGATCAAAATTCATGTATGCTTATTAGTGAAATTTTTTCCAAGCGGCAAGCTTGTTCGTATATCTACAGAAGCTCAAAGTTTGTGATAATTATTTGTGGGTTTGGGTGAGTTGAGTTCAGGCAGTTGTGACCAACTCAAATTTGTATGCGTGCGACAAACAAGAGACTGATTGGTTAAAATTCCATTTTCAGTTCTATATTAAAAAGAAGAAATGCTCGATTAATCTGTAAATTACCCCTTTTTCTAAAATTTTTCATTGAAAGAATCTACACACATATATTTTTATCTTATCATTGATATTCCCAGAATGAAGAGAATTATTTCTTGAATCAACAAATTTTTTTTATGTTAATTTATTCTGCATGATGGGCACTGTTACTTTATAGAATTTACTGAACAATAACTGCTAACTCTAATTATGTGTTCCACCTTGGAAATTTTGTGCTTACAAATTTTATATTTCTCTTGAATTTATTTCAATTTTCTGACAGGATTTGTTCGATTGCATTGAGAAAGAGATGGAAACCTTAACTGTTTCTGGTTCTGATAGCACTAGTTTACCTATTAATATACTTCCCATCAAAGATTCTAAACATGTACATGATGATAGTAGCAACCCATCCGAACCAAATAAATCTGGAAATCAAAGCGTTACTAGCAAATCAGCTTCAGAAAAAGGTTCTAAGAAGAAAAAGGGTAAATCTATAGGGAATATTAAGACAGGGGCGGCTGATACGGATCCAGATTTCGAAGAATCTGGAGCAACGAAATCGAAGAAAAAACCGAAAAAGGGGAAGGATTCATCAGCTTCACAAGTTTCTGATTCAAAGTCTGGTGCTAAAAAAGGTGGTGATAGAATGAAGGATGACATTCCGGGCATTCTATCAAAAGAATCATTAATTCAGAAGATAAAGTCATTGATCCCAGAGTTAGAAGAGCAAGGTTAAGCATGCTAGTTTCTTACCAAGTCTCTCTGCTTATTTCAGATCATTTTGAGCTTGTTTAGCTAACTTTTAAAACATTATATTAGCAAAGTATCCAAACATCATGATGGTAGCAAACTAATTTTGAGTAACTTTTTGTCCCAGACTTGTTTGGATAACTTCTTTTACTTTTTCACTCATAACTAAGCCCTTGTTTGGTTGGGATAAAAATCAGATTTTTAGAAGATTTTGATAAACTTATTAAATGTGTGCTTGAAAAATTGATAAAAGTTGTGGATCCCATGAAATGTGCGGTTGAAAATGAGTTTTAAGAAATAGAGGTTATATTTTTACGCTCAGCCGAACATGCTATTTATGTGATTTTGACAGACACTTGTATACACAGGCATAGATGATCCTGAGACAGTCCTTGCAGCTTTGGCAAATCATTTGAGACCCATGCTTATAAATTCATGGAGGGATAAAAGAAAGGCTGCTTTTACAGAAAATGCCCAAAAAATGAAACGCCTAGTTGATGATTTGCAGCAAAAGCTTGATGAGGTAATCACCAATATCTCACCTTGTTGTCTTTCTTTTTAGTTTAATGAAAGTTATATTAACATGTCTTACAATCTGGATTATATATGATAAGACATATAGGTTTCCTTGTAGTTGTACCAACGTTTCTTCTTTCCTGGTTATGTAATGCTGGATTTTCTGCTGATGACAATTTATATCTCAAGTATATTGTATGTGGAATGGTATTCTAATTGATATTTCATTTTTTTTTTCACTGTCTCAGACATTCTTAAATATTCAACTATATGAGAAGGCATTGGATTTGTTTGAAGATGACCATTCAACTTCAGTATGTTCTTTGTTGTTCCATTCTAATTTTAGATATATCGCAAAAATGATACATATGCATCAGAGCAGCATCCTCTGCATCTACAGGTACTTTTACACAAACATTTGTTGCGAACCTCAGCCACACCAATTGTGGATTCTCTCTTAGTTAACCTGGTAACATGAACAACTGTTTAATTTTTTAGTATTCTTCAGTTATTATCATTCAACTTAATAGATCATTGGACCTGCACCTGATAGCTGAGTCCTCTGGTTGCAGGACATGCACAACAAGTTGAAGAATGGAATTGAATTTGAAGAATCTCAATATTCTGAAAGTTCATTGCTTAGATCCGGGGAAAGAATGGATCTAGTAACTTCTTAATAATGTTTTTCTTCTTCTAGTTTATATAATAAAATTCTAACCTCTGTTTTCGTGTCGTAGGCAAAGAGTTTGCCTGGATCTTTGTCAGTCAAGGCCATTGCGCTAGTTGAAACTTTGGAAGGGAAGGTCAGTTCAATTCCTTGTGCATATAATCCCCAAGTATTGCATATGATTTTAGTTATTGAGTTCATTTGACTTTGTTTATTTGTGTTATAATAACAGCGTGTGGAAACATTCGTGACTGCTACGAGGGAACTAGTAGAGGAAAGGTAGAGAAGATCTTTTTCTAATTTGTGTGTAACAATACGACCCCAACCATGGCCCATCCCTTTCACACCGACCAGGTCCTTGCTAGATGCTGTCTATACCGTTAGCTTACGAACTGTTCACTGGGCCCTCCAGTTGGGCCATGGTCGGGGGTCATATCGTTATGGTGCGCCCTTTTTGAATTGGTTATAAATCTACAACTAAAGATATCCAAAAAATTTCCAGTGGGTTAATGCTGAAAAAACTTGATAAGAAGTTGGAAAGGACTCTTCTGCATTCTTATCGCAAGGTATACCTACATTTCTAGGTTCTCAGGAATTGTGTTGGGTGTGTGAGAAATTTTTATCTTTTTAAATAAGTTCTTGATGTGTTTTGAGCATATTTTATGCAAGTCTACTATAAGCGTCTCAGCTCGGCTACTTTATTTATTACGTATCTGGTATGACATCACCAAATGTAGAGATTTAAATCACTAGATCTTGATCTTGAACTATGGACATATTCTCTTTTAGAACAGACAAGACGTATTGGTTTTATCTTACCCGAGATTTTACTTAATTATAGGTCAAGCTCTCATGAAGACCTCCATATATCCACCAAGTTTTGCCTAGTTTTATACAAGTAGATATATAAGCATAGTTTCCTCCTACTAAATTATAATGCTATCCTGTTTCTTTTGATATTTTTAGGATTTAGCATCTCAAGTTTCTGCTGAAACCGATCCTGTTTCACTTCTGCCAAAAGTTGTTTCTTTACTTTATGTCCAGGTCAGTTTTACTTTCTCGTCTTCAAATTTTCTGTCACTTGTGGATATGCATTAACATCTTTGATTTTCTTCTCTTTTTAAAGTTGCACGGAAAAGCTCTTCAAGCTCCAGGAAGGGCTATATCAGTTGCAGTTACGCGATTGAAGGTTAGAATATAAAGTTACAAAAGAACCAAGGGTGCTATATAATTTTAATATACTTAAGCATTATACTTGAATGATACGCTAAAAATGATCCAAAATTGAGACACAAGTATCCTAATTAAACATAGTTTGTTTTTTTTTGTTTTGTTTTGTTTTTGTTTTTAAGGTAAAGAAATACGTAAGTTAAATATTTAATAATATTGTAGTTTAACAATAAAATTAAAATTAATAAAATGTTATATTGGAATACACATAATAATTAATTATCAATTGATCAGTATAATGACAATGGTTATCATATAAAAAACTAGCTATTAGTAATTGCATAGAAAGACCAATTAGAAGTGAAAAAGGCTATTGTTTTTTTTGTCTGCCTTGCTTTGGAAAGCCACAATGTTAAAGTTCGTTGGTATTGTTATATTCAGTGTTCTAAAAGGCGTCTAGGCGCGATGCAAGGCAGAAATGCCCAGCCAAGTGGCTTGGTGCCTTCTTTAGCGGTCAACTGTTGACCGCTAATGCGTGCCTACACATTATTATCTTATTTTTTTATTTTTTTATTTTTTTTACAATTCTTTTAAGTTAAAACTTAAATGTTGATTTACATTTGAAACTTATCTTTTTGTTGGAAACTTTTGAAAAAATGTATGAAGTTTCTATAAATCTGTTTTAGATATTTGATATGCATTATTTTTAATTATTAAATGATTTTTTGATTGGTTAAAAACTAAAATAATATTAAAATAAGAAAATGCCTTTTTACGCATATGCCTCGCCTAAGCTCGACTCGCCAATAGCTTGGCCTCTACGCACCGCTATGCATTACGCCTTTTAGAACACCAGTCATATTTGACTTGCTTTGGAACCCAACAAGTTAATAATGAAGGCAATCCACCACCAACATAAAAAGTTATAGATCATCTTAATGCCATTCGTTTTTTTAGTGTAATCTTAAAGAGTCTTCGTGGATATTTATTTACATTTCTGCGTATCTAATGGTTTATTTATTTGTTTTTTTAATGACGTGCCTTAGCTTAAGGGAGAGAACATCGACGAGCTAAATTTTGAGTTGTGCAAATTTTGCAATTGTTTAATCCTTATTATTTTCAAAATACATTTTTCTCTCTTTTCTTTTCAAACACACATTCTTCAATAAAATAATATTACACGCAAAACCAAAACTTCTTTATTTTTCAATCACATATTCTCCATCAATCTACTATTCCAATATGCATTCTTAAGAAAAATGGGATCTTTGTCTTGAAATAAGTTAATGTACATGATTGGTTTTAATTTGGTTCTTACATTGCATCAATTTTTAGGATAAACTTGATGATGCAGCATTTAAGACCTTAACAGATTACCAAACTGCTACTGTGACTCTTCTAGCTCTAATATCTGCAACAACTGGCAATGTAAGTTTTAACTTCTCTTTCTTAGACTATGTCATCTACATCCACGTGGATTATTTGAAAAATTGACTTTTATGATTGCAATATTTTCAGGACGAAGATTGTGTGTCTGATCGAATTTTGAGTAAGCGAGAGATACTTGAGAATTTAGTGCCTGCACTGAAGAGCTTGGTGCTTGTTAGCTCACAATCTTAACTAGGTAGATGCAGTTTTAGATATGAAAAAAGAATCACCTACGCCTAGAGTTTTTGTACTCTCTCCCCTGAACTCGTACACAAATATGAGAATGTGAAAGCCTGCTTGTGTCCTTTTCAGAGCTTTAATTTCTTGTTCTCTTAAAAGTCATGAATACAAGTTGCTCCATCGGATGTCGCTTCATATATATGCATTGAGAAGCTAGTTAATTAGTCCAATAAACTTATCGAAGTGTTTAGCTATGCTCGTTTAATTATAGAAAAATATATTTCGATTTCCGATGTGCTAATTTCTCCTGATGTAATCAAAGGAACTTTTCACATAATTGTTTGGATATGTTCTCTAGTTAGGTTTATATTTCACGTGCCTTAAATTAATAAAAGCAGGAAGATCAACGAATAATGTTTCACAAAATGAAACAATTCTTTCCCAGTATATGCAATAGATGAATTGAATCAATGCGCTTCATGCTTTTGTTATTTTATGTACATGTAGCATGATTCATTCAGTGTTTATGTAGATTCATTGTTTATGTAGAGTACGATGTCTTCTAAAACAGGCTACAAAGTTATTTTTATGAATGTTGTGATTGGTTGGTCAATTTGTTTTCCAAAATTAGACTTGGTTTGTTGAGCCTTGTTTTCACCTCTTACCTATTATAAATGAGGCTTGCCCCTTTTATACCTAAACTCTCTTTAGAATTGATAGCAGGGATTAACACTAGGCTCTAGATTTTTACGAGGGACATTCTATGAAGGTTGTCCCTTCTGCACAAGTACTACGACTTGCCTACATGCACTATTCTACAATGGCCTCTTTCTGTTATAGTTAATACTTTAGAATGCTCATAAAAGTCCCTCTTGTAATACGCTATGGAATATGCCTTGCTCTACAAGGTTCTACATGATTATAGAGTGTTCGAAGTCCCTTCCTGTTTCTACCAAGTATGAAGGCTGTCCCTTTTTTTTCCCCTTCTTCGTTGATGTTTCACTATCTTCAATCTACCCTCCTCTTTCATCACATGGAGGCTTAACCTCGTAGCCTACTCCAGCATGAATCCAATCGTGATAGAATTTTGTACCTCTTTTATACTCAGTTTATTTTGCTGAAATGAAGAGAAACTGATTGATTTTTTTTGAGATGAAACTTTGTGGTTTGACAGATGAACTCAGCTTGTCATTAATTGTTTTCCTCTCTCTTTTCATTCGAAAAGTTCTCATCAAGGTTGTATTGTTGTGAATGAAAAGCTACAATTCTTTCTGAAGAGATTAAAAAATATGCTAATAAGTGAAAAGTCATGTTTTAGTAAGAAACACATGTAAAAGAGTTGCGTGAGAAAGAGAAACACGTGAGAATATACATTCTTTTCATTGCCAAGTATCCGACAACTTTAATACTTCCACACCCTAATCTTATAGAAAAACATGACCGTTGTAAGAAATACTGTTTTCTTGTTTGATCAAACTCCACAACGTTCTTGGACTTAGTTTCATGAAAATAAATTTAGTAATATGGGCCAATCTTCGTTTTATCATGCGAACAATCTACCTCAACCTATTTTACTCTAATTCGTGAGGGATGAAAGGAAACGATGCTATAAGATTAATTGTTTAAGATCATGAAATCAATTGTGAAAGAGACGATAGAGTTCGGATTTTATGTGGAGAATAAGAAACTAAGGCTCTTGTACAGCCTTCAAGCAGCTCCTTAACTACTGAACTGAGCCCGACAGAAATTTCTACATTGCCCCACAATTATCAGTGCCATAGAAGTGTACACGGCCAGTGATCCACTTTTCCCAACCAGAACATCGCATAATGACCGTAAGGACTAAGTGCATATATGGTACATAGTGTTGGACAATACTGAACAATCTTTTCATTTATTAGAACTGTCGAGCCCTCTCCAATACTGTGCATTAAATATGCTATAAGTATAAAACACCTTGCTTCTCACCCCCGTGGTGGCATCCGTCCACACACACAGACACATACATACACTGACACTAATGTATGTTGAATAATGTGCATCTATGTGGATAATTCGTGCTGTTGACATTCTGGCAGTGTTCATACTTACAATCGAGCAATTGAAGGGCTGGAGTGGGGAACCATGTCTCCCACAAATACAGCATGACAAAGGTTGGGCTGCACAAGCAACGATCCTCCTAGAGTAATTTCAATGTTCGTTTACTTATCTATATATGTACATGTTATTATGCAATCTCGGCTAGGAATTCCATTACAACATGGGATAGGATTCAATGATTCTCTGGACAAATTCCCTCCAGCATATCCAAGTATCCAACAACAAAAGAATTACATTCCAGTGAGTAGATATCTCACCTTTTTTTAGACAAGTCAACATGAGTATAAACGTATGTCCTCAACATTTGACCTTTGCAGCATCGAAGGAAATACCAAATTAGATACTTCTCGCAAGAATAAAAGTACTACAGCCTTGATCATTGAATTATCAGTGGGATTATTTCTCGTTGTCATTCTGATACTTCTGGCTCTCATATACAGGTTAATCCGGATAAAATGAGCACACCAAGGACAGAATTACGGGTCCTGTTATATATTTATAAAATAAATATAATATGTGAAAGAAATAATTAATTAAGATGAAGTGCCCAACTGGTAAAAAGTGTGGAATTTGTGTGGGAGGTCAGGGGTTCGAGCCACGCCTCACGCATTATATTAAAAGGTCTTTGATTGGGCCTTGGGGCCAATAAAAATTAATTTATTTTTTATTCATTTTCGGAATTATTTAATGGGTCAACTAGCCAGTAAAATATAACAGTTTTAACTGCCCAGTATTAACACCCATTACCATTGGCCAT
>CAIGRF010339710.1:40440-55272 GCA_903798235.1 Fraxinus ornus
CCACTAACTCCTATAGACCAGGTAAAAACCAAAACAAACTAAAACCACTAAAAACAAACTCCTGTAGACTCGGACAACTAAGAAATTAGCAAATATTTCTAACAAACCCTCCCTTAAACTGAAAGTCTTCAAACGTTCAGTTTAATATGACTCATCAAATGCATCAACTCCAAGCAGCTTCCTTAACTTCTGAAATATAGGCAACTTTAATGGCTTGGTCATTATATCAGCAATTTGATCTTCACTCTTGCAGTAGAAAAGATCAATGATTCCATCCTTTGTAAGGTCTCTTAGAAAGTGAAACTTCACATCAATGTGTTTGCTTCTACCATGAAGAACAGGATTTTTAGAAAGTTTGATGGCAGAACTGTTGTCACAAAAAATTGCAGTGGCTCCCTCTTGCTTGAAATGCAGCTCGTTAAGTAATTTTCTCAACCAAACTGCTTGACAAGCACATGCAGTTGCAGCTACAAACTCTGCTTCGGTTGTTGATAAAGTGACGATTGCTTGTTTTTTTGAGGACCACGAAACAGCTTCGGAGCCAAGCATACAAACATATCCTGAAGTGCTCTTTCGATCATCTAAATCTCCAGCATAATCACTATCGGTAAAACCAAGCAAATCTGATTTTCCTCCCTTCTTGAAGTACAGCCCAAAATCTTTTGTACCTTGCAAGTACCGAAAAATCCTCTTGGCAGCTAGAAGATGCATCTCTTTTGGACACTCCATGTACCTACTAATGAGACTTACATCATGCATTATATCAGGCCTTGTAGTAGTCAGATACATCAGGCTCCCTACAATTTAATTGTAAAAAGTGCTGTCAACTCTCTTTCCTCCAGAGTCTTTCATGAGCTTTAGACCAATTTCAACTGGTGTGCTAACAGAATTGCAATTCTTCATGTAAAACCTGTCTAAAATTTCTTGAACATACTTCTTTTGAGAAATAAAAATACTACCAGCAGATTGCAGTACTTCAATGCCAAGAAAATAATGCATCTTTCCAAGATCAGACATATCAGATTCAAGCATCATGGACTGCTTAAATTTTTCAAACATGGCATTATTATTTCCAGTAAAAATCAAATCATCCACATATAAGCATACGATAAGCATTTTTCCACCATCTTCAAATTTGATGAAAAGTGTATGCTCATATGGACATTTTTGAAAACCCTCCTTAGAAAAATAAGCATATATACAACTATACCAAGCTCTTGGAGCTTGTTTTAATCCATGTAGTGACTTTTTTAATTTATACACCTTAAGCTCAGCACCAGGCTTCACATAACCGGGAGGTTGATCAATACCTGTTCTTCCAAGTCACCATGTAAGAAAGCCGATTTCACATCCAACTGAAAGATAGGCCATGAATTTTGGGCTGCCAATGCGATCACTAATCTGATAGTATCATGCCTTACTACTGGAGCAAAAACCTCTTTGTAATCGATGCCAAACTTTTACTTGTAGCCTTTAGCAACTAAACGTGCCTTGTATTTGTTGACTTCACCATTCTCATTCAGTTTTGTCTTGTACACCCACTTTACTCCGATGGTCTTGTGCCCTTTCGGAAGCTCTGTCAACTCCCAAGTTTTGTTTCTTTCGATGGCTGCAATTTCAGTATTCATAGCCTCTCTCCACTTTGACTCTTTGACAGCCTCTTCAAATGTTACTGGATCACAGTCCGAAAATAGAGCAAAATGAGTAAGTGGATCATCAGAATTATCAGTTCCTGTTACCTCATAGTCTGACATCCATGCTGGCCTTCTTCTCTCACGTTGAGAACGGGAACCTACTGTGTCACCAGGCTGTCCATCAGATTCTGCTGCAATTGTTACTGTGGTTTCAGAATTTGTAGGAGCTGTATCTTGAGGATTCCAAGGTTCAATTGTTGCTGGATCTTGCCTATGTTGTGGTTGCTGAGTTTCTTCTTCATTTTCCCCATCAAAAGCTGCTGGAATTTGCCCATCATCACTTTTACTCCAAGACCAGATTTTTTCTTCATCAAGAATGATTGGAGTAGGCTGCTGTCTATTCCAATCCCAGGTGTTCTCCTCACCAAAAATGACATCTCGACTGGTGACAATCTTCTTCGTGAGTGGGTTGAACAATTTTTATGCTTTGGATGTTTCACTTACACCGAGAAAGACACACTTTTCCCCCTTATCATCAAGCTTTTTTCTTTTCTCATCTGGGACATGTGCATAAGCGATACAACCGAAAATTCTGAAGTGATCTACAGCTGGTTTGCGCCCACTCCAAGCCTCCTCGGGTGTCATATTTTGAACAGAAAAAGTAGGACATCTGTTCAACACATGAATGCTCCAGTTTACTGCCTCGGGCCAGAAACTTTTTGGAATTTTTCCTCTTGCCAGCAAGCTTCTCACCATGTTGAGGATGATTCTATTGTTCCTCTCCGATACACCATTCTGTTGTGTTGTGTAGGCAGCTATAAGTTCCATTCGAATACCCTGCTCATCACAAAAACATCAAATTCCTTTGAGCAATATTCTCCTCCACGATCATTGCGAAGAGTTTTAATGACTCTTTTTGCTTCATTCTCTACACGCGCCTTGAAGCTTTTAAATGCACTAAAAGCTTCTGATTTCTGCTGCAAAAAATAAATAAACCCAATTTTTTCGAGTATAATCATCAATGAAAGTAATTAGATATCTTTTACCCCCATTTGAAGATGGATTTATTGGCCCACAAATATCTGAATGAACCAGCTCCAAGACATTTTTTGCTCTCCAAGACTTTCCTTGAGGGAATTGAGAACGATGTTATTTGCTAACAACACATTCTTCACAAACTTGAGAAGGAATGGTAATTGGAGGGAGGCCTGTCACCATATCTTTCTGTTGAAGTGTCTTTAATCCTCTAAAATTCAAGTGACCATAGCGAAAATGCCAAAGCCATGAATGATTTTTCACTTCAGCCATCAAGCAAGGTTGAGATGTTCTTATCTTCAAAGGAAACAACCTGTTTGAACTCATCTGAACAACAACAATTGCTCCTCTTGAAGGATCATAAATCTCACAGGCACCTTTTTGAATAGTTATCACATAACCCTTTTCTTGCAATTGACCAGCACTTAATAAATTACTTTTCAAGTCGGGGACATAAAAAACATTGGAAATTGTCTCTACAAAACCATTCTTGGTTCTAATATAAATATCACCTTTTCCCATTACTTTCACAGTAGAACAATCACCAAAACTCACAGTAGAATGAAAGTCTTCATTTAAATAAGAAAAAGAAAACTTACTTCCACACATGTGGTTGCTGCAGCCTGTATCCACATACCAAACGTCTCATTCAATTTCCTCATTGACATGATATAGCATTCAGATCGGTAATGACCAAACTTATGGCACCTGTAGCACTCTATCTTGGATTTGTCATCAGCTTTGTAATTATGATATTGTCTGCTTCCATCTCTATTGCCTCTACCTCCCCTTCTTCTACCTCTACCCCTACCACTTCCTCTTGAATTTGAGGATTGAGCAAAGGTAGAAGCCTTTAGAGCTTGAACATCAGTAGTTGAATTTCGATTCATCTTCTGTTCATGAACCAATAAGGAGCTTTGGAGTTCATCAAAAGAAAGCTCATCAATATCTTTTGATTCTTCAATTGAGCAGACCACATAATCATATTTTGGGACCAATGAACGCAAAATCTTCTCAACAATAGCCACATCCTCCATCTTTTCACCATGGAATCTCATCTTGTTGATTATCCCCATTGTTTTTGCACAATAATCATTAATGTACGCACCATCTTTCATCTGCAGTGTCTCAAAATCCCTTCTCAAGGCTTGAAGCTGTGCACGCTTCACTCTAGTAGAGCCTTGGTATTTCTTCTTCATTGAATCCCAGATCTGTTTGCAAGTGTCCTTTTGGAGAATAGTCTCCAATATAGAACGATCGATTGCTTGAAACAGATAATTTTTTGCCTTGAGATCCTTTAGCCTCTGTTCTTCCAATTTCTTTTGTTGAACTTCTGTCAACATTTCTCCATTGGCAGGTTCAGTCACTCCGATTTCCACAATGGTCCAATACTCCTTGGATCACAGAAAATTTTCCATCAACATGCTCCAATGATCATAGTGACCATCAAAGCGAGGAATTCCGGGTTGAACATAGTTGTTGCTGGACATTTTTCTTGGTTGCTATTGCAATTAAAAGCTGCTGCTTTTTACTTCTGTGGCTCTGATACCACTGATAAATAAATTGAGGAAGAAAAAACAAACAAGGGATTGAACTTTTCTATTACTTTGAAATCTGATACAATTATTCAACAAGAAGCTGCTCTATTTATAGAGCTGAAAAACAACGGATAAATACTTGAAGTGCAGCCACTAACTCCTATAGACCAGGTAAAAACCAAAACAAACTAAAACCACTAAAAACAAACTCCTGTAGACACGGACAACTAAAAAATTAGCAAATATTTCTAACATGGTTTGTGGGTTTCGTTCTTGCCTGAGGTTATTAGCTACTTCAGTTCTGAGTCCTCTGACCGTCGGTTGAGGTTCGGTATTGGTGCTTGGTTTTTTTTTTTCCATACGGTGTTGGGGTTTCTGTGGTTCGTCTGTTCATTTTCCAAATGGTGTTGGGGTTTTCTGTGGCTCGTCTTGTTGTTGTGACCATTTTTCTTCTGGGTCTCTTCACTTTGGCTTAGCCCACGACTGCTGACGGTTTTTGTTGGGTTGCCTACTATACCTTCAGGCTGCGTTTTTCGCGTAGGTGCTGGTTTTTACAGTCTCCGGTTAGGGGTGACAATCAGGAGGGGTGGTCTCTGAGGCGTCTCTGTATTGTTTGGCTGGGTTTTCTTCTGCGGGTTCTTGGTGTTCTTGAGTTCTGTATGTATTTTGTATCTATCGGTGTGGATTGCATACTTGATTTCAGTCAACATCGCCAGATTTCCTGTTCTCGATCAGTGGTTTTCTCAGATTTTTCAGAGATAACGTACACGCCAAATCTCTCTCTGACTGCACGTGATTTCTTCTTGGTGGACCGGGTTGTGGGCCGAGACTGCTTGGTGGGCTAATAGGGGTTACCCCTGTATCTCAGACTTGGGCCTATTGTTGGATCACTTGTTTTCGGCCAGTGGGTCTTCTGGGTTATCTTTTGGGCTGCTGGATTCTAAGTTTTGGAGGCTCCTACGTGCTGGGCTTACTGTTTTTTAATTAACTGGACCAGGTTAGCTTGTGTTTTTAATATCTGTTTATTTTGCACGTGTTGGGCTGGTGTTCTTGGGCCAGTTGTAACCAGTGAGTCGGCCCTTCTTCTACTCTGGACCTGCCTTGGTCTTCTTAAGGCTGAGTCCTTTTCTTGGAGTTTCTGGGAAATATGGCTAAGAAAAAGGCCCACTCACATGGAAGGCCCAAAGTCATGATGGGACCTTTGAAACGTAGTGAGGCCTAACAAATTGATGATTCTGGCTCGGCTAAGACCACAACTGGTGAAGGCTGCTGTCTATTCCAATCCCAGGTGTTCTCCTCATCAAAAATGACATCTCGACTGGTGACAATCTTCTTCGTGAGTGGGTTGAACAATTTGTATGCTTTGGATGTTTCACTTACACCGAGAAAGACACACTTTTCCCCCTTATCATCAAGCTTTTTTCTTTTCACATCTGGGACATGTACATAAGCGATACAACCGAAAATTCTGAAGTGATCTACAGCTGGTTTGCGCCCACTCCAAGCCTCCTCGGGTGTCATATTTTGAACAGAAAAAGTAGGACATCTGTTCAACACATGAATGCTCCAGTTTACTGCTTCGGGCTAGAAACTTTTTGGAATTTTTCCTCTTGCCAGCAAGCTTCTCACCATGTTGAGGATGGTTCTATTTTTCCTCTCCGATACACCATTCTGTTGTGGTGTGTAGGCAGCTGTAAGTTCCCTTCGAATACCCTGCTCATCACAAAAAACATCAAATTCCTTTGAGCAATATTCTCCTCCACGATCAGTGCGAAGAGTTTTAATGACTCTTTCTGCTTCATTCTCTACACGCGCCTTGAAGCTTTTAAATGCACTAAAAGCTTCTGATTTCTGCTGCAAAAAATAAACCCAAGTTTTTCGAGTATAATCATCAATGAAAGTAATTAGATATCTTTTACCCCCATTTGAAGATGGATTTATTGGCCCACAAATATTTGAATGATCCAGCTCCAAGACATTTTTTGCTCTCCAAGACTTTCCTTGAGGAAATTGAGAACGATGTTGTTTGCTAACAACACATTCTTCACAAACTTGAGAAGGAATGGTAATTGGAGGGAGGCCTGTCACCATATCTTTCTGTTGAAGTGTCTTTAATCCTCCAAAATTCAAGTGACCATAGCGAAAATGCCAAAGCCATGAAGGATTTTTTACTTCAGCCATCAAGCAAGGTTGGGATGTTCTTATCTTCAAAGGAAACAACCTGTTTGAACTCATCTGAACAACAGCAATTGCTCCTCTTGAAGGATCATAAATCTCACAGGCACCTTTTTGAATAGTTATCACATAACCCTTTTCTTGCAATTGACCAGCACTTAATAAATTACTTTTCAAGTCGGGGACATAAAAAACATTGGAAATTGTCTCTACAAAACCATTCTTGGTTCTAATATAAATATCACCTTTTCCCATTACTTTCACAGTAGAACAATCACCAAAACTCACAGTAGAATGAAAGTCTTCATTTAAATAAGAAAAAGAAAACTTACTTCCACACATGTGGTTGCTGCAGCCTGTATCCACATACCAAACGTCTCATTCAATTTCCTCATTGACATGATATAGCATTCAGATCGGTAATGACCAAACTTATGGCACCTGTAGCACTCTATCTTGGATTTGTCATCAGCTTTGTAATTATGATATTGTCTGCTTCCATCTCTATTGCCTCTACCTCCCCTTCTTCTACCTCTACCCCTACCACTTCCTCTTGAATTTGAGGATTGAGCAAAGGTAGAAGCCTTTAGAGCTTGAACATCAGTAGTTGAATTTCGATTCATCTTCTGTTCATGAACCAATAAGGAGCTTTGGAGTTCATCAAAAGAAAGCTCATCAATATCTTTTGATTCTTCAATTGAGCAGACCACATAATCATATTTTGGGACCAATGAACGCAAAATCTTCTCAACAATAGCCACATCCTCCATCTTTTCACCATGGAATCTCATCTTGTTGATTATCCCCATTGTTTTTGCACAATAATCAGTAATAGACTCACCATCTTTCATCTGCAGTGTCTCAAAATCCCTTCTCAAGGCTTGAAGCTGTGCACGCTTCACTCTAGTAGAGCCTTGGTATTTCTTCTTCATTGAATCCCAGATCTGTTTGCAAGTGTCCTTTTGGAGAATAGTCTCCAATATAGAACGATCGATTGCTTGAAACAGATAATTTTTTGCCTTGAGATCCTTTAGCCTCTGTTCTTCCAATTTCTTTTGTTGAACTTCTGTCAACATTTCTCCATTGGCAGGTTCAGTCACTCCGATTTCCACAATGGTCCAATACTCCTTGGATCGCAGAAAATTTTCCATCAACATGCTCCAATGATCATAGTGACCATCAAAGCGAGGAATTGCGGGTTGAACATAGTTGTCGCTGGACATTTTTCTCGGTTGCTACTGCAATTAAAAGCTGCTGTTTTTTACTTCTGTGGCTCTGATACCACTGATAAATAAATTGAGGAAGAAAAGACAAACAAGGGACTGAACTTTTCTATTACTTTGAAATCTAATACAATTATTCAACAAGAAGCTGCTCTATTTATAGAGCTGAAAAACAATGGATAAATACTTGAAGTGCAGCCACTAACTCCTATAGACCAGGTAAAAACCAAAACAAACTAAAACCACTAAAAACAAACTCCTATAGACACGGACAACTAAGAAATTAGCAAATATTTCTAACACTTTCTGCATTGATATTCACCATCTTCAATCAACCCTCCTCTTTCATCACATGCAGGCTTAACCTCATAGCCTATTCGATCATGAATCCAATCGTCATAGAGTTTTGTACCTCTTTTATACTCAGTTTATTTCAGTGAAATCATGATAAACTGATTGAAGATTTTTGTGATGAACTTTGTGGTTTGACAGAGGATTTCAGCTTGTCATTATTTTTTTCCCTTTCTCTTTTCATTTAAAAGGTTCTCATCAAGGTTGTATTAATAATTTTGTGAACAAAATAATATAAATACCATGAATTCAGGTTCAGTTATATAATTTTAATGAAGCTAAATGTAGTCTGCTCTATGTTTACTGTGCACTGTTGTCTTTTGCTAAAACTATTTTACACGTGGAAAACTAAATCTTAAAATTGGGCATTTTGAGTAAGGTTTGTGGTGGAAGTTATTTCTTTTTGTCTTTTTTGAGAAACATGATTGTTGCAAGAAATATTATTTTCTTGTTCAATCAAATTCTCACAATGTTCTTCGACTTTGTTTCATGAAGATTAATTTAGTAAAAGGGGGTCAAACTTTGATTATAATGCAATCAATTTACCTCAACCTATTGTACTCTAATTCGTGATGGGTGAAAGCAAATTGCGTATAAAATTAATTGATGTGTCCAATATATTAATATCGAAAAGTATCCCTAAGTCTATCCCAATAACCATCTTACAAACAGAGATAAAGAAAATAAAACAGAGAGGCTCCTACTTATAGGAACACAGAAGAAGAGCCTTTTAAATTCCATTCAAATGTTAATTTATAATAATCCCATTACAAATATAATCTTATTTTAATTAGACAGTATCAAAATCAAAATTCTAATAAAAGTTTAACATTCGTTTGATCCACATTAACTTTCTCCTCCTGTGTTCGCCTTCAACTTATTCATTTGAGTTCCTCCGTTTTGTCCTACAACATGAAACAACAAGTACAAATCAAATCTTAGTTTCGCATCTCCACCTCTAAGTGGTACAAATCAGATCTTTTGATGTTCATATGATAAAGGTCCCTGTCTTGATGGAGAGTGAGAACAAATAAATTAATACAGGTCCCTGTCTTGATGTTCATTTGAATGCTTCTGTCTATGTGTTTGATCCACATTTAGTGCTTGCTCCTCCATATTCACCTTCATCTCATTCATTTGAGCTCCTCCATTTTGTCCTATAACACAAAACAACAAGGACAAATTAAATCAAATATTTATTAAGTTTTGCACTCTTAAATGTTCCGGACTAGATAAATTATGTAAACAAGTATCGACACTACCCATTTATGAAATATTGTGCACGTGTGAGGAGGAGGCCCATGTTGAAGATTAAATTAAATTAAATAAATATATCTCCTCTGTAACAACTTTTAGATGAAGTGGTTTAACTTTAAGTTAGTTCAATATCTACCTGCATTGGGTACGGCTATTGCAGCAGTTTTTCTCCTATTCTGTAATATGATATAAACACCCACAATAGCCCAGATTACTACAAATATTGGGATTGTAGTACCAAGAATTACTGGTAACTTGTTCTTCTTCTTCTTACTGCGGGAAGAATACACTGTTGGATCATCAGTCAACTGGCACGATTTGCCTGATGTGCATAGATCAGGATTGCCTGTTACCCTGAAATATATACAGCATAAAGTAAATAAAATTACCATAGGAAATCGAACAGACTAGAGAACAGTCAAGTATCATTTTTCTTACCCTAATTTCAGGTCATTTTTCTTTGACAGTGAAGCTGGTATAAAACCAGTAAACTGGTTCTCTGCAAGATTCCTGAAACAAAGAAGAGGTAATTTTCTACCCATCAAGGGACATAAAAAGCACTCCAAGATTTTATTGTATGTTTGATATCCAGTACTTGACTAGTCTTAACAGTGTTATCTATGTACTTACAGTTCTTTAAGGTATGGGAATGTGCCAAGAAAATCTGGAATAGTTCCATACAAACTATTATTGTGAAGATCTCTGTAAATTGTAGAAATCGTGAGAAAACAGATTTTTTCGAAAAATTATGTGTACTTATAGGTTGAGGCAATCATTGGATAAGCGAATAAACCTCACATTGTTTCAAGGGCATCCATTGAACCAAAATCTGGAATTGGCCCTGAGAGATTGAAGCTACCAAGATACCTGCCAATTATTCCAAATGAATGAGCAAACAACTATGGTAATGAACCACCTCATCTAAAGCTTAAAAAGTTCAATAATTTAAAATAATGAAAATCAAGGACATTTACAGTGCTGTCACTCGTGGTGTAGCATCATTGCTGCAATTGATCCAGTCCCATGTATAAGGCGCTGGAAGACATGGATCTCCACTCCAGTCTTGTAAGTCTTCGAAAGCATTTTGTAGCGAAACTAACCCGTTGACTAAATTGGAAAAACAATGGAATTCAGAGAGTAATAGCACGTCTTTTTCTTTGAAGATATAAATAAATAAATTTCTTGACTCTTTAACGAGACATATATGCATAATTCGAAAATCTTGTTGAGATAGTCATGGACTATCTTGTGGTGAGACTGGAGATCCTCTGTATTCTCATTTAGAGGGAAATTTCGAAACTTAGTACCTACCATCTTTGCTGTTGGTTCCATCTGTTAAAGCGTCTCCAATTAGAAAGACTTCCATGGCGTTGATGAGTGGGGGAAGGGTCGAGTTCGCAGTAGGCACGAGAGAAAACGTAGTATTTGAAGAAACTGTATAGTTGCTAGCATACCACTCCGTAAAATTTCCATAAGGAGGTAAAATCGCCTGGGTTAAAGGTTTGCCGTCCTTGTAAAGCATAAAAGATCGTGTTTCATTTGCTTCCAACTGAGTAACCTCGGAAAAATACCAGTTTAAGTAGATAGGAATTTCAACTCGAGGAAATCCCATATTCAATAGGATACTTGAAGAGGGATCGGTTGCAGTAACTGCATTTCGCAGCACTGCAGGTGGAGGGTTATCTGCTATTCCTGGTGCGCTAAAGAATGCATCACTTTTTACTTCAGTTAATCCTTTGCCAGCTGTTTCAGGAGTCCATATTCTGTCATAAAGATCGTCTATATACCTGGATTTCACGGCAATAACACGAATTAATTTTCGGATTCTAATTCTATTAAACGACCTACTTTAAAAGTTTAAGCCGTTAGAAATTGGATGAACATCATTTTTTCTTCAACACTCTCCTGTACGTATGAAACGAGAATTGGAGTTCGCTCACATACGACGTTGAACCACTTCGTCTAAAATTAGGTTTAAGATTTTGGTTGAGATGGTTTAAGGTGTTCAGCCCAATACTGCATATTGATCAGATTTAAAATCCAAGTATGAAGAAACTATCGGTAAATTGTTATCCAATCTTCACTACCAAACATCCCATTAACGTTCAAAACACAAATTCGATGGGATCAAGAAAAATTCAGTAATCTAAAATTAAAGAGTCAAGACCATAAAACCATACCTGACAGTTGCATTTGCACCATAAGCAATCCTTTTAACCAAGAACAAAGGATAATTATTATCAATGTAGCTATACATATACGACTCCAATCCACGAACTTCAAGAGCCGATATAAATGGAAACTGATTAGGCTTAGTTTGCGCTACACATACGCTTATATAATTCTTCTTCACAACATATATGGCCTCATAATAAACATAATCAGTAGACGAAGTCTCAACTGTCAGCCAATAGTTCCCATCAAATTGAAGATCGAACGTAGGTGGAGAAGATTTCTTGTCATAATTTCCATAATAAAAGCTAGCGCGTACAAGAACACGCCCACTCCTAACACTTTCAATCAAGTAACAATTTTTCTTTCGACTATTGAAAACTCTTAGAGTGTCCATGACTCGAGATATTGAGTTAGAAGCTTGTACCACCTGGTTTTCGCCATTGTTGATGTATAAATCATCTTCAGTCCATTGTATCAAATTCTCGTCGGTATATGTGTCTGATGAACCACAATCTATGCTAACAAAAACTGAAAAAAAAAAAAAAAGGAAAATTTGTATTGCCATTCATTAAGATCATTAAAAGCAATAATAGAAGTTAAGGTAGGATTAAGATTAATTACCATCAGCAGACACTGAGAAAATGCAAACAGTTAGAACTAGAAAGAAGAGAGAGGAAGCCATGTTGAAATGTAGAAATGAAGTTTAGGGCTTCGTTTATAATTATATTGTACAAGTTGTATGGTGGTTGATTTTGGTTCGAAGACTTTGTTTAAAATCCTGTTAATGTCAATGCCAGAATGTAAGTGACTTGGCAACAAGTGATTTTCCTTGTAATCATGTTTTTTGTTTGTTTTAGTGACTTTCTATGATTGACTAATATTTGTTTCAAGTTTTCTAAATTGAAAAAGAGAGAGGAGAAATTTTGACGAAGATGATGAAAAAAGTTTGAATCAATCAAAGTTTTTGAGGTGAATAAATAAATAAAATGAATGCCATATAGGCTTAAAAATTTCTCTCAAAATATATGTCACTCAATGCTCTTGAAACATTTGTGAAGAACGGAAAGAGTGAGGTTATTTATAGAATTCAAAAAGCAAAATACTCTGTCAAATTGGATAGCCGATTGGTGGGATTTCATGCCTCTTCGAGTAATCGGGGCGAGGATAGGGACGCGGAATATGGTCCCCGCTTCGAACCCATCCTCGATCATATTTTTTAATTTTAGAATTTATTTTGTATTTAAAAATGTAAAAATAAATAAATAAGTAGATGTGATATATTTTAATCCCCATCCCACCTCTCCAAAATTCCCAAAAGGGCCGCCCCAATCCCGCCAGCCTCTTTGCCATCCCTAAAGTTAACTTTTGATATCTTCTACAATATTCTTTTAGGAATTAATTGAATTCTCGATTTTGGAGGGCCGAAATTGTATAAGATTTAAATTCATAAATAAAAATGTCTTATCTTTAGTGATTTAATTTTTTTTAATGCGATTCAAAAGTGTCATGAGAGCTACAAAGAATCAAGTCTCGACCTCACCTATTAATGATAATTATAGATGTTTCAAACTTTAATAGAAAAGAGCGAGCCTACATACGAAGGGCTATGGATTTAAATAATTAAATGTCTTATGTCTAATAATTACGTTTTTAGGCGATTCAACACATCATGAGAGCCACAAGTCTTACCATCACCTATTAACGAGAATTAACGTTTCAAACTTTGATAGAAAAGAACGAATCTACATGTGAAGCGGTTTGTTAAAGATAAAGCTCAAATAAATAAATGTGTTCGTTGCGTAACAGTTATAAGTTTTTAAAAGAGACATTTCAACTAAAAATTTGAAAGGTTTAAGGAGTAAATTGAAACTTTTATGAGTGAATTATGAGATTATTGGAAGCTCATAAGAACATGAAAACAATGAAATTTTGTAATTGGCCCCCAATATTCTTTTCTTTCGTGAATTAATAGAATCCTATTTTTCGTCAAGTCAACTCGTTGCCCAAGTCAAAATTTAACTGCTCATAATTTGTATTGATAATTGATCAAAAACGAGTTGACTTTTGATGAATATTGTGTCAGTCAACGTCCCATGTTATTTGACAATCCTAAACATATTGGTGTACTGAAGAATCCAGGAAAATCATTACCATCATCATATTCTAACGCGCAAATTTCTTGCAAAATAGTTTAAGCGATTATTGGACAAATAAGTATACAGTTTCTTGATTAAAAGTGTATATCGATAGAGAAGAAAATAAGATTTGGGGTTCCAACTTAAAAAGTCAACTTTATTAAGATGAGTAATCCAAATTCTTATAAATTCGTTTATGTTTTCATCTTTATTCGATGTGTGATTTTATTCATTAACATGACCCTGCAAGATGGTGACTAGTTTGAACAGACAAATCTTAAAATTCGTGTGTTCAATTTTTTTGAGTCTTAGTTGGATCGAATCGCTCGTTGGAGTTTAACGAGTTCTGATACTATGTTAAGATTTCGGGTTCTATCTTAAAAGATCAACCTTATTAAGAGAAGTAGTCCAAATTCTTATAAATTGGTCTATATTTTCATCTTTATTCGATGTGAGATTTTTATCCATTAACGTGTAGACCAAACTCTTATAAATTGATCTATATTTATTCGATGTGAGATTTGTATCCCTTAACATGTCCCTGCAAAATGGTGGTTCGTTTGAGCAGATCAATTTTGAAATTCGTGTGCTCATTTTTTTTAGTCATAATCGGATCGAATTGTTCGTTGGAGATTAATTGGCTCTGATACCATATTAAGATTTGAGGTTCCATTTTAAAAGGTTAACATTATTAAGAGGAGTAGCTCAAACTCTTATAAATTGGTCTATATTTACATCTTTATTCGATGTGAAATTTTTATCCCTTAATATTTCCTTCTAGCTTGAGGTCTTCTTTGTTTCCTCGTCGTTGAAATCAATGGCTCCTCTACTTCTCTTACATATGTTTGGGCATCACATGTTTGGGTTATGGTGCGATGGTGTTTGGGTTGTGGTACGTTAGTATAGTTGTGGTGCTGTTTATGCCTCACCTCTATTTTCCTCACGTTGTGGTACGGTGATACCTTTTGCTGTTTGGGTGCCACCTATTTAGGTTGTGGTGCATTGCAGCACTTTTTATGCTTTTACTCTACTCCTCTCAGGTTGTGGTGCGTTGGTGCTAGTGATGATGGTGTAATGGATGTGTGGTGCATTGTTGTTTGCGTAGTGGTGGGGTTGCGATGTACAAATCTGAGAGGGTGGTGATGCAACGCTTGTGTGATGGTGGTGGTAGTGATGGTGAGATGACATTTATATTTTAGCAATGTCAATGGTGGTGGAGTGGTGTTGGGTGGGACGAAGAACAATTGTAACCAATAAAATGGGTAAAATGTGATCAATAAATATATGTGACCTAAAAATGTGTGATTTG